>CAMOHE010052998.1:324-18767 GCA_946598075.1 Artocarpus hirsutus | reverse complement strand
ACGATTAACGAAAGCCTAAGTCTAGAGGAAGAGATCATCTAGTGAACGACATTAAGGAAGCTCCCCAAGATGTCATGATAAACTAGATCAAGTAAGAAGAAATAACAAGATGATTAGGCTTAATGAACATCAAAGGGCAAATTTGAATAGGAAAGATAATCAAATCTCCTCGGAATCAGAAGAGTACTGTCCCACGCATGATTAGGTGGAGAGGTTAACTGTGAGATAATGGGAATAAGTTCTGATAAATAAGAAACAAAGATATTTTTTAGAATTAAATTGACTTATATTTTCCGTTATTAATTGTATTTCATCAAGGGTCTATAAATAGGGATGAAACCTAAGGAAAAAGCCTTAGGTCTCTTGTGATCACATTGTGCATGCACTCAGAAGCAAAATAGTAAAAAAAAAATCTCTCAAAATAGACATAGCTCTCAACGAGTAAACCATTATAATTCTTAGTGTTCTTATTAATTTTCTACACCTTCAATAAATTTGAGTGAACACATACCGTGGCAAAGGTAATTTACGAGTGTTATTGTTTGGCAAATTCCCACCGTCAACACTACTATAGACTAAAAATTTTAGTCGTAGTATAAAATCAAGTTTTTATGACGGTTTTTTACCGTCATGGAATAGAAAAACTAGCATGAAAGAAGGAGTGGTGGGCTTCGTCTACCATGACGGTTTCTAGGAAAATCATCGTGGAATGATAAGCTTCCACGACGGTTTTTCTGTAAACCGTCGTGGAAGCCTTGAGCTGCCACAACGGTTTTTCTATAAATTGTCATGGAAAATTGGTCAAGCCAAAAAAAATTTCCAAAAATTTTTGATTTCCCATGGGATGGCTAATCCCGTATATTATCTATTACAACATGGCCCTGATTGCATATAAAAATTGATGTATATTGAAATTACAAGTTATTTACAAAATCATTTATATTTTAGCTATTTTGCACAATTGTGAATCTACTATCTCTATCTATCTATCTATCTAAAAATTATGTACCTATTTACAAATTGTACCCACTCTAATCTAACTTCATATATATCTGTATGTATATAAAATTCTTTTCTTCCTAAGGCTTGTATACCACTTATAATTATATCTCGCATGAAACGTAGAATAAAAAAAACCACATTCTACATTTCCTTATTGTCTTGGACATTTACGTTTGGAATATAGCGCTCCGTTTGATCGGTTTGTGACACTGCTTCTCGCTTAAAGCTTCCAATCGTTAAGCGCCCTAACAATGTGTCATGTCTAAATGAATTGCTAGATGATACAATTATGTGGGACTCAAAATAGTTAATTTTAAAAGAGAATATTAATACTTACAACTCGTAACTGATACAAAATTGTCACATGGTGGGTGTCCGAAGGGATCAAACTAATATATTTGGTCCACCTATGGCGCAATAAGTGCCAACATCTAATGTTCTCCAACATTATATGACAGGAAGAATAATTTCCCTCTTGGTGCTTGAGCTAATAGGTGAAGGAGTGACATGACGTGCTCTTGACGATCACTCTGTAGGTTGCAGCACTTGAAACAAGCGCCGGAGATATGAATCTGAAATTTTGCGCCAAGCCTTGAAGCTCACAATATTCTACCAAAAAACTAGAATAAAAAACAATGTAGTCAATTATTTAAAAACATCTTGCAACTCTACCTATATTTTAAAATTTATGAATTAATGATGGAGTTTTTACCTGAGGTATACTAGGATATAGTTCACCTTGATTTCATCAAAGTTGATAAAGTAGTAAATGTCTTCATACCCTACATAGATAGGTAATTTATTGCCAGTGACATTTACCGGTATCAGGCACTAAATCGTCGACCCATCGTGCATGAATAAATGTGCGTATAGAACCAACTGTATAAATTTTTAAGGTACTAAAGCAAAGTTAAATGCAGGTAGTGGCTAATTCGCTACGGGTTGTTCTTGTTTTTGTTTTACCTTAGGTTGTGATTATCTTACTTTTGTAGAGCTTTTCTTTTTTTGGCATTTCTTTCTACTTAGATCTTATGGAATGTGGCTAGGCGCTCACTCATCTTCGTCAACATGATGACTTCAACTAACCTCTTCGACCATGCAATGAAGCTTTTGGTGGCTTCACCCACAATTGTTGCTTTAAGTATTGGAACAGGCAATTCAACTGTTCTAACTCTGATAGTAGTGATGCTAATGTATACGTTTTCTTCCCCTAAACGTCTTCCATGAACTGTATCAGTTGGAAGACTCTCCGTCCACGCCTTCCCAAGTGCAATAAGTGCACACCTACTATTAATTCTATCCTCAACAAAGTGCATGCATTATTGACCTTGTTCGGGCTCTTGACGAGAAGGTGACAATTAGACTTTTGGAGCTTTTGCTACATTATTGGGAGGGTTACATCTAGCCTTGAAGCTGTTGCATTGTGAGATGCTATCATCCGTGGACTTGGCACATCCTTGGGAAATGAGCTCGGTCACAAGACCTCATAGTTTTGCAATCTCTATCTGCATCTTCGACATTTAGGAATTCAATTTTGAAGTACCTGATTGGAGGTCGGAGTATTGAAACTACTTCACATCCTTTGATTGACCACGAACATGTCTTGAATGTTTCGATTTTCCTAGTGCCCTCGTCAAAATGTCATTGTTACCAAATGATTAGACACTCCCTTGATCTTGTTGCGTCGTGTATTCATCCTGTAAAACAACAACAAAACCATATTATTCTTAAGATCCTTCAATAGGTATTAAATTACAAATTAATGGTTCATATTCAATAAACTTACAATTAAGTTCTCAATTTTTGCTACTTTTGGATTTTTAAATTGTCCATCGAGACCTTAACGTGATTTTACCTACAACTTTTCCCATGTTGGTAGCACGGTTGTCTCAGCTAACTGTGTTACGCTATGTTAGTAACATATTAATGATAGAATAGTTGATATATGTAATACGAGTAAGATATTAACGTACCAATGATTGCTCGAGTTCTTTATATCCCACTCGGCCAACCATGGAATAGTATTCATTTTTTGCTATTATTTTTCTTGTGTTTGATGATAACAGTTGGAATTCGGTAGAACGTCGATACCTTACAAAAGCTTCCCAATAGTCATCGTTTATGAAGGGGTAGTAATATACTACTGTAGGAGGCCATTTATATATATTTTCATCCTCCTCTAGAATGAAAAGATATGCTTATACGAAGGTAACGTAGAGATCGAATCTAAATCACTTTGCTAATTTGCCACAAACCTTCAAAGCCCTTTTCCTATACCAATCATCGATTGTGAAAGCTTTGTAAATCTCTCTCCAAATTACATCTTTTACTTTATTTAAATCCTTAGACCTCTAATCTTTTGTCCATATAGGAATGTGCTCTCGACTAAGCACTCTGATTTAACTGCTTAATTCATGGCTGGGTGCGCCTTTTGGTTGGCCTTTTGAATCAAATGTCACTTCAATTCTTAAACCGTTCTTCCTCATCCAATGAACTTTTTTCATCAATGTAGCCCTTTGCTCAAAGTCTACTTTTGGATTGAACTCAGTTTGCCTTTGTGGCTTACTATGTTGTTTTCCCTTGCTATATTACGATGAAGATAGAGTGCATTCTTCATACTCGTCCTCGCATTGGTCACTGTCGACCTTGGGAGACATTGTACCTGTGCAAAGTAAGCAAAAACTAACACACACATAGTAATATTAAAATAATATCTTACAGTCAAAAATTAACATATTCTAAATTGATATATTACACAATTACATATTAAAAATCACATATTATAAGTTGACATATTACACATATTCCCAATATTCACATATTACACATATTCACATATTTCACATATTCACATCTTTACATATTCACAAGTTTACAATTTCAATTACATAATTTCACATATTCACAATATTCACATATTTCACATTTTCACATATTCACAACTTTACAATTTCAATTACACATCTTCACATATTTACAACTTTACAATTTCAATTACACATCTTCACATATCACAATATTCACATATTTCACATCTCCACATTTTCACAACTTTACAATGATACTACACAATTTCACATATTCACAAGTTTACAATGACATTATACAATTTCACATTGGGGGGGGGCTGGTGCGGGGGCGCGGTGCGAAAAGGGGCTGGGTGGGGGGAAGGGGGACTAGGTAGGGTTGATGGTGGGGGGTGGGGGAGGGGGGGCAACGGAGGCAATGGAGCGAGGTGGACTGGGTAGGGGGCGCGAGGGCCGAGGGGGGCTGGGTAGGGGGGAAGGAGGGAGAGGTGGGCTAGGTAGGGGGGCAAGGGGGGCGGGTGGAGGGCGATGGGGGTTGGGTAGAGGGTGGGTAGGGCGACTGGGGGGTGGGGGGGGTCAATGGGGCTGAGTGGGGTGACTGGGGTGGGGGGGCTCGGTGGGGCAAGGGGGGACGAGGTGGGGGTAGGTGGGGGGAAGAGGGGCGAGGGGGGCTAGGTGGGGTGACGGAGAGTCACACAAGGGGGCGGGGGGCAGTGGGGAAGGGGGAAGAGGAGAGAGAGAGGGAGGGGGGAAGGGGGCAAGGGGGAAGAGGGGAGAGAGAGGGAGGAGGAGCTTACCGGCGGCGGCAAAGAGTAATCTTGAGAGAGAGAGAGAGGATTTTAGAGAAAGATGGAGCACTTTTAGAGAGAGAGGGAGGCATATTCGAATGGGGGATCTGGGCACACTTTTCAAAAATTATAAAGGTGGAGTTGAATCTTCCATGTGGAAGATAATTCAAATTTCAAAAATTGATGATTCCATGTTGATTTACTGAGAAACCGTCATGGAAGGTCTCAGCATTAAAAATGCTATTAAAGAGAGCCTGCCTTCCATGACGATTTCTCAATAAACCATTATGGAAGACGTGCTATCAACTTCCACGACAGTTTATTGAGAAACCCTTGTAGAAAGTTTCTTCCACGACGGTTTATTTATAAACTATCGCAAAAATTTGGCATAATTACCACTACCATATGTTTTTCTCTTCTAGCCAAGATAGCCAACTTGTGTGTTAAGCATCCAATGGCCCAAAATGCATATTTTTTCTCTACATTCATCCCAAATATAACTATAAATAGATATCCCAAACACTTAAAAAAAGATGAAAATGCAAAAAATTAAAGAAATATTTTAAAATAAATTAACATAAATTGGTTTATAGATGCTCATTTCTTTCTCTTTTTTTTTTTTATTGGTTCCTCAATACATATCCATTCCACATCATCATGAAGCAAGTGCAAAACATCATCTTCAAAATCATCTATCTCTTTAACCGATGGCAATCCCTTTGTGAACGAAGGGATGTCCGTGCAATCCTCTATAACTTCTTTACCGTCGATAACTAATCTTGGCTTCATCGGGACGACTAGAGACAACTCCATGTCTTGGGGATCCGTAGTATAAAAAAACTTGAATTGCTTGTGATGCCATAATGAAAGGATCATTCTTGTATCCTAATCTTCTAAAGTCAATCACCGTGATGATATCATTATCGTTCTTAATATAGTTATTGTCGGCCCACTTGCACTTAAAAAGTGCTATGCGCAATCCTCCATAATCAAGTTTTCAAATATCTTCAATGAAATCAAAGTAGTTCATAGTCCCATATACCGGATTCTCGTACTTGGTGAAGGCAATATGTATAGCCTTGGCACGAAGAATCACACTGCTATTTTGGACAAGATGCTTCTCATCTTTTTCGTGAGTGTAGAAAGTGTAACTATTTATGAAATATGATGTATATCTTGTAAGTATCGACGACGGTCCTCTAGCTAGGTTCTTCAAGTCCTGTGACATGCCTCCATTTTGTGATGGGGAGCAGTTGCTGTAGATGTGTAAGGTCTGATTGTGTTCATCTTGCAACCATTTCTCATTTCTTGCTCTTTTTGGGTTTGCTTTTTTTAATCCATTCATGTGTACCTCAATGAAATGCTCCACTTCATTAGCATTGTGAAAGACATAAAGACATGCTTGCTCCCACTCCTCTCGATTTACTGATAAATGATTGCTAATAGATAGTCCCCTAGACTCAATGTTTATAGTCTTAGGCACCCCAATTGCATTCGTATTAGATAGGTATTTGGAACAAAATTCAACAGATTCTTCAACTATATAACTTTCTACAATACATCTATCCGGCCTATTTCGATTCTTCACATAGCCCTTCAAAATCTTCATATATCTTTCAAATGAGTACATCCATCTCAAATACACTAGTCCGCATAACTTTATTTCACGTACTAAGTGCACCATTAGATGAATCATGATGTCAAAAAATGCCGATGGAAAATACTTCTCAAGCATGCATAAGGTTTGCACCAACTCCGATTGCAGTGAATCTAGTGTAAGTGGATCAATTACCTTAGAGCATATTGAATTGAAGAATGAGCATAACTTAGTAATAGCAAATCTCATATCCTTTGTTAAAATTCCCCGTAAAGCAAGTAGTAGTAATTGCTACATCAACACATGACAATCATGTGTTTTCATGCCAATAAGTTTCAAATCCTTCACCGACACCAACTTTTTAAAGTTTGAAGAATACCTGTTTGGCACTTTCAACGAAGCAAGCCATTCACAAAGCTTTCTCTTCTCCACTCTTGATAACGTGTGCTCCATCGGAGGTAAGTAAGTGTAGTTTTATCTTTTCTCAGGAAACAAATTAGGCCTAATCTCTATTTCCATGAGATCCAACCGAGCTTTTTCACCATCCTTAGTCTTGCCAGTCAAGCAACGTGCCGACTATGGATTCACAAATGTTTTTTTTCCATGGCTCATCAATCGGTGGCTCGTCCTTACCTTGCTTTCTCTTCCCAAATACGATTCTTATATCTTTTACCATTTCAAATATTTTTTCACCCATCAAAGAATGAGGAGGGTCTCTTTCTTCACTATTGCCATCAAAGGCTTTCTTTTGTTTGTGGTAATGATGATCTTTTGGTAACCATCTTCCATGACCAAGAAAAACAGTTTTCTTTCAATTCTTCAACCGTTTATGAGACATTTTCATCATTTAAATATGACAACTAATGGAACTCTTCATCGAGTAACCAGATAAATTGTCATATGCGGTTAATTGTCTATATCAACATTGCATGGAGTGTGAACGTCTCTTTTCGATAAGCATCTCTAACTTCGACTCCATTTTCTCCCGAGTTCTTTAGGTTATCGATTAACGGTGCCAAGTATACATCAATGTCAGTGCCTAGTTGGTGAGGACCCGAAATCACTACAGACAACATTAAAAACTTTCGCTTCATGCACATCTTTGGAGGGAGATTGTAGTTTACAAGTATTACGGGCCAATTGCTATGCCTACTACTCATGTTACCATGTGGGTTCATTCCATTCGTCGACAAAGAAAAATGTATATTTCTTAGATCCGCACTAAAGTCAAGATGATCAGCTTCAAAAGTCTTCCATTGTGGTGAATCCGCCGCCTGTTTAAGTATACCATCATCCACACGTTTGTCATGATGCCATGTCAAATTCTTGGTATGTTTTGGGATTTCGAATAAACGCCTCAAATGTGGTACCGATGGGATATATCATAACACTTTCTTTGACACTCCATTCTTACCATCTTTTCGCTCCTTTCCTTCTTTCCACCTTGCTTGTTGACAGACCAGACAATAATTCTCATCCTTATACTCATTCTTATAGAGAGTGTAATCATTTTCACAAGCATGAATTTTCTCATAATCCATTTCCAAAGTGCTCAAAGTCTTCTTAGCCTCATACATACTAGTTGGTAATTTATTACCCACTGGTAGAAGCCTTCCTAAAAATTCCAAAAGCTTTGTGAAACTAAAATTTGACCACCTACTCGATGCTTTCAAATTCCATAATTCAACTAAAGCAGAAAATTTGGTGAAATTGGTACACCCCTCATACACGAGTGTCTCGACATCATTCATCATTGTCTTAAATACATCCAGATGGTACACAAAGTGTTCTTCCAAATCATTGACGATGTCAACCATATTGTCGTTATCATCCATATTATCCTCCACAATAAATTCTTGCCTTTTACTTTCTAAAGTTGGATTATTGAAATTAGACTCGCCATGGAAATGCCACGTTTGATAAGTACTTATAATTTCATTTTAGAATAAATGTCCTCTAACATTTGGAATTGGTTGCAATCTATGGTTTCGACATTGAACACAAGGACACCAAATTTTATTATCATTGGCATGACTTTTGGCAAAATCTAAGAACTCTTTCACACCATTCACATATTCCTTAGATAATCGAAAATCCCACATCCATTTCCTATCTATTTTGGAAGTTCTAAATCGAAATAATGCATAGCAAATATTCAATTAAAATGAATTTCATAAATTATATACATATACACACCATATATATTCGATCTAATCATAAAATTAAACAAACACATCACCCATCATAAAATAAATTGCACATACCCATTATAAAACAAATAAATCAAACCCATGACCCACAACATAATAATCACGAAATAAACAACAAAATCAATGACAATTTTTCAATTTCAAATTAATTAAACAACAAAATCAACAACAATTTAACAATTTCTAACATTATAATTTTGAATGAGATTAGGAAGTCTGGAGGTAGAGAGGGATAGCGACAGTGATTTCGAAGGGCTCTGTTTTCATTTTTGAGAGGTGAGTTTCTGACTTATATTTGATTGTCGAGGTGGAAAGGGGTTTTTAAGTGAGATACCACAACGGTTTCTTAAAAAACCGTCGTGGTAAGTACTAGAGCGATTAGTATGGTTTTTTAAAAATCCGTCGTGGTAAGTATAAGCTACCACAATGGTTTTTTAAAAAAACGTCATGATAACTTCCGCACTTACCACGACGGTTTTTGTATTCGCGGGTGTAACTCACCGCATTTTTTTCGCCTTATCACCATAGGTTTTTGAGAAACAGTCGTTAAATAAAGATCGTATAATCTCAAATTTGTTGTAGTGCAACAAGTAAAATGTATACAAATAATCTCAAATTCAAATAAAATATATTCAAATAACTCAACATGTTTATCTTGAATTAATTCAACCAAAAAACTAAACATGAATTATTAAATTTAGTTGATCGAACTTTAACCAATTTTAAGAACTAACATAAGTTACCAACATGTTAGAAAAACACGTTGTGCCATTGTAAGAAAATATATCAACTAACAAAGGGTACCCGATGGATATATATAAATCAAGCTCTTATATTTATAAAATATATTATTTTATAATTATAAACTTTAAAGCTAGTCCACTAAAAGCTTAAAGCTGTATTCTCAAAGTATATATAAATTATGAAACTTTAATAAGTTAAACGTCCATAACATATCATAATATACAACATCTCCATAAGATATTCATAATCGTCTTAAAGATAAATTTCGTTTTGCATTCATGATTATATTTATCTTATGTTTCATTGTCTCTTCATTGGAATATTTATTATTCATAACCAATATGAATAGTATACTATTTTACTACATACATGTATTTAAATGATTAAGTGTTGCAGTTTTTAATTACCAGATAATGCCTATAAGAGGATAGCATTACTCCACAAAAGAGCTATGGATTTTATATCTATGAATAACGAGTACATATCATTTAAGCATCATGTCTCCAACATACAGATATATGTACCTTCATATAATTTAAGATATCACCCCTTTGTACATTGAAAGAAACAAGTCAAGAATATGGACCCATTGATTCATTTCAGGATTAAATTGTAACCCACATGATTGTCTAAACTGAATTGACTTATTCAAATGGATTTATTAAATAAATCAATTCATCTTTAGTTTCGATCTAATACAATGTCACCAATCACATATAACACCCTTGAATCTTAAAGTGGAATTAATTATGTTAAGTTTAATCATTAAGTGTGCTAAGTGTGAATTTATTATCAATTTTAGTCATTTGAGATTTGATTGCAATTATTATATTTGAAAATTTGATTTTAAGTTCTAAAAATACCAAATGATATTCTTACATCACATTTTCTCATATTTATAAAAATGCCCTTGAGCCATTCTTTTATTTTTCTTTCCCTCTCTCTCTTTCTATTTTCTCTTTCTCTCTTTCCCTCTTTCACTCCCATCACTCTCTCTCTCATTTTTCTCTAAAAATTTTCAATCTGAACCTCCATTATCGATGATTTGAAGCTGAGAAACGAGTTCAATCTATCAAGTTTTTCTTCAAAAATGTCCAACTAAAGGTTAGCCCTTTTTCTCCAAAATTTTTTATTTTTTGTTTTGAATCTTTGATGTATTTTGCAATCTGAGCTTGTTTAAGTTTAAATAACCTTTACTCTAAGTTTATGGAACCCAAATTAACACAAATCCTAGCTTGATTTGAACAAAAATGAGATTTAAACTAGTTTTTTACATTTTCTCTACTTTCATATTTAAACTTAGATTCACTTGAAAACTTGTTGAAAAGTGTTTAAATGGGTTCCATTTTGTTATTCTATTATGTTTTTATGTTATTCATGCTTCGAGAACTGAGAAAAATAGGTTTAAATGAGTTTTTGAACTCAAATTTGAGAAAACCCAAGATCTAGAACTTTTTAGATCGTGACATATCGGCAGGCCGAACTTAAAGTTTGATAGGCCAGATTCATGAGTTCGGCGGGCCGGATTCATATCTTCAGTAGACCAAACTAATGCAGGTTCGGTAGGCTGAACCAGAATATTCGGCAGGCTGACTGTGAACTTTAAAATTTGTATTTTTATTTCTGGTTTTCAAAGTTTAATGATTCTAAAATGTTTCAAAAAGAATTATGATTTTGTATTATGATTATTTTGAGTCAAAAGGTACACTGATAATTAAGATAACATAATGATATTTATTGAAAGTAATTTCTGATTTAAATGCAATTTTTAAGCTCTTGCATGTTGATTGAAGCTTACGTTGGATTTTATTTGGAGCTTATGTTATTAGAATTTCAAACAAGGTAGGATATATATATATATATATATATATATTTATCCCTTTCTTTGGCAACCCTTTTTAATTGTTTTGGCCAAATGCTTGATTTTTAAATAATTGTAGAAAATAATTTCTATTTTTTACTTTAAAGAATAGTATTTTGATATTCTTTTTGGATTTCTAAAACCCGTATGATGATCTTTTATCAAATTTCTTACAAGTAAGAGTTTATTAATTTTTGTCAAGATCTTGAGATTTATTTGCGAATGATATTTTTATCTGTGATTATTATTTTTAAATAACTTGTTTTTAACTAGTTATCTTACAAAGCCTTCCGTTTACGTTTTCTATTTTTAAAATTCCCCTTTCCAGGTTTACAAAGGAAGGAAGGTCCTAAAATTGAAACTTGACTCTTAGAGTAGAAATAGTATTTTTTCTAAGATTGTTATATGATACGTGTTCTATACGACTTGTTCCGGTGTTGATGTCGTTTGCGTCTCTATCAATTGTATATTTTTAATTTATCTTAGAGACAATGATTTTCAGTATTTTTGTATTATCATTCTTGTTATTTGTATTTTATTTACCAACCCACCTTCGTGGTAAGCGACCACACGATGGTGAATGAGAAAAAGATATCAGCCTCACCTCATGGCATTCACATGATAGTGGCTGTTGATATTCTTGTTATTTGTATATTATCTGTCTACCTACCTTCATGGTAAGCATCTACGTGATGATGAATGATAATAAGATCTCGACCCTACCTTTGTGGCATTCATGTGATGGTGATCGCCGATGATATTTATTTACTTTCTATATATATTTATTTACTTTTTTATTTATTTACCTCATTTAATTTGCCTTATTTACCTTAATTTCAACTTTTTTACCTAAAACTTACCGACCCCCGCCCAAGGTGTGACATGACAATATACCAATGTTTCTACTCATAAAGTCCCATTCTAATAACCAAGACAAGCCATCTTTCATTAAGGATGTAGATAATATAGCAATCTTAACATAAATAAATTACCCAACTTTATTCCTTCGATTGTGGACCTATAATATTTAGACTATTACCTTAATATTCATGTCTTTTGGATAATTTGTCCATCATATGCATGATCTTAAAAAGGTTTAGATTGACAGTCTCAGACTTTTGTTTATTTAAGATACGTTCAACATAAAATGAACATAAAGATAACAAACTAAAATATGAAATATATATTAAACTCTTTATTGATTAAATACATTATATCATTTAATTCTTAGAGCAGCTAGTCCTCACAAAATGTTTTTTTAATACTGTGCCGTATTTAGGTTTTGATTAAATTGTAAAATTAGTAGGTTGTTATGTAATTATTATATTATTTTAATTTTAAGCCTTCAGAGCATGGGTCCACTTATGCCGATTTAAAACCTATTTATTTAAGATTTTGGGAAATCAAAACATTGAAACAAAATGTAGTTAGGCTTATAAAATTTTAGGAAAAAATAAAGTTTATTTCAAGTCTTAAAATTCAACAAATCCGTACCTACATAAAGAATAGAATACCGAATTTAGAAATCAAATCAAGCTATGTAGCATTAAAGGAAATCCAAAGATTTTGTAACTAAAAAGTGCGAATTCTATATAAAGGATTATTCAACATAACATCTTTGCACTAAGCATTAGTCAAAAGCTAGGAGATCAAAATACAAACACAAGGGAAGTACCTAGAGAGTCGACCAAAAACGTTGTCATCAACCTTAGAATGTAACCTTGTCCATCAAAACAGATAAAACTTTGCTAACTCGATAATATTGGGACAAACTAACACAAAGAAAGAGAAAAGAGGGATGAATATTGTTAAAAAAATCCATTATTTACTTTTTGATTTTCTTACTATTATTATATCAAAATTCTACGTGGTCGGTAGAGAATTCCAAAAGCATTTACAAACCATCAAGATTAAAAAATCACCATAAATCAGATATCTATATATATCATAAGGACTTGTAAATCATATTTATAAATAATATAAATATAAAAAATCCTCCAGATACGTGTTTGAAATATTGCTCCTAATACATTTATAGTTAGACATTTATTTAGAATAAAACTTCTTATTTATGCTATTATTTAATTTTTTTTGTTAACCCGTATGAGATGAATGCACGATTTATTACAAACATTATCATGAGATGATTGTATGATTTCTAGAGTAAACGTCAAAGGATTAGAAATAATTAAATCACTAATTCTAAAACTAAATTACACATGACGTTATTTCTTGATGCTCCATCTTTTTAGGGTGCGTTTGTTTTGGCATTCGAATCACCATTTGAATCATTTTGCTACAGTATTTTTTTCATAAAAATTTAAATCTTCATTCAAATACTCTACTTAAATCTATGAACCATACGGACTCGTAATTCTCATCTTCCTAATTAGTAGAAAATCATGAAATTAACAATAAATGAGCAAGAATCTATTCGAATGAAATGTAGAAAGGAATCCAATTGTACTAGTTAAGCCTAAAAAAATAAAGATCCAAAAGCTAATAGTTAGCATTTGGCAAGTATACATCTCCTATATAGTGCGCTATTTTATTTTGAATACAGCAATCTGATTTGCCCAATCCTAATATAGTATAGATCTACTATCCATGTACCGCGTTTGCAAGAATATTCCACCAACTATTCCAATATCTTTTATTTTATTTGTGGGCAAGAGTTTTTTAATTAAATTATTATAGAATTTAGACTGAACCGGTGCTTCTATGACCGATCTATGCTTAGTTTTTAATAAACAGCTTTGAAGTTTATGCCCGGTCTCTTTTTAATAAACTCTCTTCCGTTCTATGAGACATATTTTTCATTTTCCGTCTTTAAATAAATAATTTGTTTGATAATCCATTCAAGTTTGGCAAGTATTATTATTTTGCAATCTACCTATGTTTCTTTCATCTTTCTCGCCCTCTTGAAGAATAAGATCACATGCCTTACTTAAAATTTTATTTATCACATTTTGTTCACTAATGAAGCTTTTTAAGGGACAATAGTATCCGTACTGTGACTATATAATTAGGCAATGATCAAACAATGCATCACTAAACTTTTATTTCTCAAATTTTATTAACTAATGAAGCTTGTTAAGGTACAATAATATTAGTATTGTGATTGTATAATTAGGTAATGATCAAACAATACATTACTAAAATTTTGAACTTTGTTCACTAAGGAAGCTTTTTAAGGGATAATAATATTGGCATTGCGGCTACATAATTAGGCAATGATCAAACAATGCACTACTAAAATTTTACTTCTTAAATTTTGTTCACTAATTTAATTGACAATAATATTGGTATTGTGATTGTACAATTAGGCAATTGAAAAATCTGTTTTAAGAAATTATCAAATTTTTAATTAAAGTTCAATTAATTAAAAATTACTAATACATAAAATAAGAAAAAAAGAATATAGCAAATTTTATCATGGTTCGGTTATAAAATCTAAGTCCAAGGCCCACACCCAAATGTTAAACAATCCATTAAGAAAATTTGTTCACATGCATCAATTGGACTTATTCAATTTAAGAGTCCCTTTTAGTAATTGACGCTTATGTTGTTGTATTTGTTATGGCCTTATTCAGTGAGCACCACTTATCTTTAACTTTGTTTCATGAGACTCCCGTCTATTGTAGAACATTTTCTCCCAAAAACTGCAAAATCTTATCCCAAAGTACGATGTACCTTCTTTTAAAAATACTTGAGTAAAAACTTACTGCCTTAATGCTTTTGCTCCTTTTTGCTCCCTATAAACCCTGTAGAAAAGTCTTAGACTTGTTCTTCTTTTATAGGCAGTAAAACTTTATCCTCAGTTCAAACTATTGGACTTTTCTGTTATAATAGAATCTTGAATATATTTAAAAGCCAGATAAATATTATCACTTGGACTTGTTTTTTGATTTCTTGAGCATGTAAAACCCTTCCTTTGATTAGATATAATTTATTTAAAGCTCCTTATGCACATCTAAGACCCAGCTTCATTATATAGATGATAAATCCCACTTTTATTCAAATTCTTAATTCTTCTTGAATTTAAACTTGCTCCCCAATATAAGATTGACTTTGAATATGGTTTGAGTTTGATTTTGACTATGAAAATCTCCTAAAAGCATGGATAATCCTCTTGGAAAAATTCTAGATAATTCTGGAATCTTGTTTGACATTTTTCTTTAATTATTGTCATTAATTTTTTTTAAGAATAATTACAAGTCAATTATGCTAATTTAAATAAAAAAACCTAACAATAATGGTTAAACAACACAGTATTAAAATTTTATTTCTCAAATTTTGTTCACTAATGAAGCTTTTTAAGGGACAATAATATTGGCATTATGATTGTATAATTAGGTAATGATAAAACTACGTATTACTAAAATTTTAATTCTCAAAATTTTGTTCACCAATGAAGGTTTTTAAGGGACAATGATATTGGCATTGCGATTGTAAAATTAGGTAATAATTAAACTATGTTCTTTAAGTGGGTGTTTGGAAGAGTGGTGGGAACCACTTTTACTGTAACATATGAGAACTTTTTACTGTAGCCAATTTTTTTTATTGTTACTGTAGTATGTGAGAACTGTTTACCGTTCATAACTGAGATTGTGGTGGGAACCACAATTGCCAAATAGGGGCTAAAAGATTCTAAAAAAAGTTGGTGTCAACAAAAGCAACTCTCTGACTTTAAAAGCCAAACCAAAGATTAGTCTGGTATTGTTGTACTTTGCAATTGCATTTGTTGTGTTGTGGACAGAATTAGGTATGTATTTGGTAAATTATTTTTAAAGTTGTTGTGTTCATTAGAAGCAGACGTGTAAATGTTTAATAAACTATATATAAAATTGATGTAGAGATATATGATGACGAAAATAAACATACTTTAGTAAGCATGTTCATAATTTTAGTTTACAATTTTAATTTACATATGTAATATTTGTATATTAAAATGTTAAAAATATAATTTTATTTTTATTATTTAATATATTTTTAGGAAAGGTAATTATTTTCATTATACAAGATGAATAATATGTCCACGTTAAAAATACTCTAATAAAAACAAGACAATATTAAAATAAAAGTTATCTTATAATTTAATTATAAACTTTTTGTATTGATATTGTTTTAATTTGTTATGAAAGAAATGGATGCATTAGGAATTATGTATTATTATTAAGGTTAACTTAGCAATTTAAAAATAGAAAAAACAACATTTGACCTACGTCTCAACTTTTCTTGTTGAGCAATAGTTTTTAAAACAAGTTTTTACCAAATACGCTAAGGTGTAACAGACAATTACAAAAGTTAAAAACAGTATCTAAAAGCAATGCCAACATGCCCAAAAAAAATAAACAAAAACAAAAACAAAAGAAAGCTCTCCACTTCAAAAATTAATCACGTGTGTTCATGTGGAAAATTGCAAGATGACTATAAAAATTGTTCAATAATCCAAATTGCAAACGTTTAATACGTCTAACTTCCCCTGGAAAGATGTAATGTTATTGGCTTTCTTTTTTTTTTTTTTTTTTCTTTTTTAGAAAATGATAAAAAAGGGAGGTCCATGGTAGAGAATACTTTTATTCTCCACGGGCGGAAAACGACCTAATTGTCAGATGCAACTCTTCGATTTGAATCTATAGCAAAAAAAAGAGAGAGCGTTAAATTAAAATAGAACCTACCACACATTATTTCATACCCATTTATAACATTCAAAAAACAATTCTGAAAAAAATAAAGAAATAAAAAAAGGGTCCCCCTCATCCTCTTTTTAGCAATTCCACCACATCCATCCCACCGTTTCTTCCTCTTTTCTTCTCTGGTTCTACCATATCCACCGTCAAACCAGCCAGATGAGCCCTTTTTTTTTCATTAATCTCTTTCACATTTCACACATACACAAATATCATAGCACAAATTCTTCTGATAAAGAAGAACAAATGCACAAATTGAACTTTTAAATAAAAAATCAAACCAATTACACAGAAAAAATCAAATTTCAATGATATACAAACTAATTTCCAAACACATAAATTGCACAAAAGCTAAACTTATTTTTATAAAAAAAAAAGTTCAATGAAAAAAACTCATATCCATTGAAGTCTCATTGGTGAAGAATAAAACCCTTCTCTACCATAGTATTTTCCAAAAAAAGGCTTTTAATAATTATTTTTTCTGATCTAGAAGTCTCCTATTTTGCTTAGAATTAAAGCCTATTACACTAAGTGTTGAAATCTTAATTAATAAAAATTTCCAAAAAAAAAATCTTAATTAATACACTTCTTCCATATTTATTTTAAAAAATGGCATTAAAAAAAGCTATCCAAAAACAAGATCTTGTTGCTATCCAATGCATTGTGGATTGATGTTCTAAAACAATCAAAATATTGCCCAAGTTTATTGTGAACATTATTATTAAGGGATATTTTACGTAGGAACCTCCATTGAAAAACTTAAATCAAATCAAATAATTTTTTTTTGGTAGAAGAACGGGGTCAAAGACCCAAAAAAAAAAAAGTTACAAAGAAGAGACTCTAGGAGACGTAGCTCCCATAGCATTACTACTAAGAATGTTAATCAACCCTGGAGGTAGAACTCGAAAAAAAGAAGAGGATAATCTTTGAGACACAGCCCAATTCGCTAGCCAGTCAGCAGCTTTGTTGGCTTCTCTGAAGATGTGTTCAAGAGAAACACTCCATTCTTTATCTAACAAACGCTTAACATCAGCCAAGAGGCATGATAGCCTACCCCGAAAGCCCTTGAATGAGTGCACCAATTTGATGGTCAAGAGAGAATCCATATCTACTTAAACCTGCCTAAATCCCAAATTCCAGGTCAACTCCAAACCAAGCTTAAGAGCCCAGATTTCAGCTTCAATTGCTGTGCCCATACTGATGCTATTAAAGAAACCGCCCAAACAAACCCCGCGAGCATCTCTAAGAAGGCCACCGGCACCCATTGGCCTTGGACAGCCCTTACAAGCCCTGTCTATATTTAACTTCACAGCACCCCCAGTCGGAGGAGACCAACCAATGAAACGCAAAGTCTTCGGCAACACCCCAGACGCAGTCTAAGCACGTATCCAAGCTTTTGTAACACTACTAACATAGTTGGTAATAAAAAGCTCTCCATTAGTCGGTCTTCTAAAACCACCCTCATTATCTTCTTTGTTCCTCCACGTCCAAAGCCAGTAAAGCGTACAAGCAAATAAACAACTCCAGTTGCAATTTCTAATCCGACTACAGATTTTTAGATTAAGAATCATCCAATCATTCTTGGATGTTATGAAAAACCAATTCCAATCCTGAGGAATTAAAGCAACCCAAAGAGATTTTGCATGAGGACAATCTCTAAAAACATGCATACCTGTCTCGTCCGCTCTTAAGCATCGAGGACAAACTTTTGAGGTAGCTATATTGCATCTGACCTTTCTCT
>CAMOHE010052997.1:16071-55778 GCA_946598075.1 Artocarpus hirsutus | reverse complement strand
AAACGTTCATTACGTAATTGTTCGAGTTGTATAACTGTACACAACTTTATAAATATTAATTTTGTTATTTATGTCGAATTCTACCCTATCGTCACTTACGAAGAGTAAAAATCTTCCTAATCGCTTTCTTTTCTTACTTAAGGCCCTTCTAGAGCCTTTCAGGTTATTCGGGCAAAAATGACGATTTTGCCCTCCGTGGCCCTACTAACCTATTTAAGCTCGATTCCGTTCTTTTAAATAATAACGGCCACACATTAATTTCAAAATAATGTCCTAGTGGCTCAAAACCCTTTATTTCAAACTTAAGCCCCATTTTCATAAAACTTTACAGTTTAGCCCTTAAACCGAAAATTGTGACAATTTTGCCCCCGGGGCCAAAATTTTTTCTTTACATCAAAATTTTCTATTTTTCATAAGAAACATTTTTGCTTGAAGTACCATACCTCAAATCATAAAATGACGTTTTTGCCATTTTACCATATTTTCACTTTTAACAAATTCTTGAAAATTAAAAAACTCACAAACGGTTGAGTTTTTCGACGAATCGTCTATGTTGCCAAATAATTCATCGAGATCTACAACTTTTGTGTTTTAACTTTTCCCAAAATCTCACTGTACATGGGTGTTTTTGGCTGTTTTTCATTTCTGTCGAGAAAGAAAGTTTTCTTTCAATTTAGTCCCTTGGACGTTTTTGTCAAATTCCTTTCCAAAACTTCAAATATACCCCTACAGAGTTTATTACATGGCTTACTCAGGTCATTTTTGTGCTCAAACCTCATTTTTACACAATTTAACCATAAAATTGCAAAAATAATATTTTATGCAAAAATTGTCATTTTGCACCTTAAATCAAAATTTAATCATCTAAACAGCTCATTCATCACATACACATGTAATTCCATCAACCATAAGCTTAAGAACTCACATGGATTTAAGAAAACAAAAATCCAAACAAAAATTCAAAACTTTGAATACCAAAACTTACCAAAATAACCTCTTTTTGATTTCTAGCCTTGAAATCCCTTTTTGATATGCTTTTAAGCCCTCTTTTCATGCAAAAATAATATGGGTTAACATCTCCCCTTCAACCCATGAAAAACCCCTTAAAAACTCAATAAAAAGTTTAAAATTTTACCTTTAATCTTGTAGAAGTCCTTGGGGCTTGCTTCTAAAATTGTTTTGGGGTTATTTTTTGCAATTTTTGATGTTGAGAAAATTTTCTTGATGCTTCAACTATAGCTGTCGTGGGTTCTTGGAGAGGAAGAGTGAAATTTTTTGTGATAACATGCATTAAATGCAACCTTATCACATTTGATGACTCATGGTAGCCTTTATGGTTACCCCTAGGTGTCACCACACAATTGGGCCACCTTTCTATCTTTGGTGCCCCAATCAAATTCAATTGGGTGTCCACTTTGTTGGGCCCAAAATTCACACAGTGTAATTTTTCATCACACAATATTTTTCTTATATTGTCGTGGTCAAATCAGTGTATTTCCTATCCTTAGACTGTATAAAAATATTTAACTTACTTTTCGTTCAATTTTGGAGGCCAATCATAACGTTTTTTGTATCTGTATTTTCACTTAGCAGTATTCTTATACTGCTTTGGCCTCCTTCCTACCCCATATTAGGGTTCAGACAACCTTTGTGTCCTAATTACATTCTAGTCGTTCATTCGTTTATACCATAATTTCACAATTAATTGTGATATAAAATCCATTTTATAGATATTATTTACAGATTTCTGAGTAATTCAACTCATTAAATCTGTATTTTACCATATCCAACATTGCATCACATTTGCCATAAAATATGCAATTAATGCCGTTTATTCATAATATGCAATCAATGCCGTTTATTCATACTTTATCGTAATTTTGTACAAAAATTACAACTTTTATAAAAATCACATTTTTAAAAGTTAATTCATTAATTAAACCCAATAAAATATTAGGTTTTGTTAATGACATTTTCTCGGTTATTACATAGTCAAAATTACTTATCCTTCAAATCTAGCAGTAAAATATTTGTATGTAGTGTTGAGGTGTTGGGTTCTCCGGCCGGAGTCTGGCGAGCACCTCGAACGTATTGTTTCCAAGGTGGCCTTCCGCTCGGGGAGAGAAGTAGAGCTTGTGTTTTGCCTCCTGCAGGGGGAGCGTGTCCCCTAGATTCGAACCTTTAACCTCTTGAATAAGAGGTTTTTGGTTGCTTTCCAGGTACCAATCCAACCATTGAATGGATTGGTTGGTTGCTCCTTCCAAACTTATTAGGGCCTATCCTTCATCTACTAGGGGGCTCTTGATCGGTTCTGCCTCTTCGGCCTACCGCTCCTCGTCGGAGATTTCGACGGTGACTCGGCCTACGATCAGGGCAGAGACGCTGGACTGCTGCCCGGATGTGCTCGGAATGTCAGCCGCCATGTTTAGCTCGGCCCTCTCCTGGGTGGTAACTCGGGAAGAGCCACAGATGCTGCCCCGATATACAGGTCCTCTCCCCTACACTGTCTCACAGGGTGTTGTCTGTTCAGCATGTCCAAAAATTCTTGCTCGGGGACCGTCCGGTAGTTAAGGCGTAATATTTGCACCAGTCGCCCAACGCCTTCCCGTCTAGACGGCGTGTGCCTGATCCTGGTGTCTGCTCGAGGAGTGGGCGTCTCTGAGCTGCTCTTCGACTAAGAAATATCAATGTTTTGGGAATCTGACAAGTCACTCATTTTAAACTCCTTGGGAATTACCTGTTCGGCTGACGTGTGCTCAGGAAATGAAAAGAACTCGGGTTGCAGTTAATAGCTCGACAGTCAAAAACTCAGGAGCAAAATGTCACCCTAATCGCATGTGCAAAGGACGGAAAAGGGAGGCCTATTTATAGCAGCTCCGCGCTGGAATTCTAGGCACGGAAGACGAAGAGGCGCGATGATTACGGCTGACAGGCGGCGCAGTCTATCGCAGAACGACGCGTGTTCCTGACAATCCCTGCGACCCTTCGTCTCCCATCGTCTCGGGACGCCTCTTGGTGTCCCTTCTTGAGCTGACCTCACCCGCTCGGCATAGTCGACCAGGCCGAACACCGACCAGGTGAACTCGGGGGCTACTGTTGAGGGTAAGCTCGATGCCACCGCCGAGGAACCGAATCCAGGTGGTCGGCACTCATAGCTCAACCAAGGTCTGTGGAGCTCACAACTGACCCCAACTACGCTGGGTGCATTGTCGGAGGTGCTCCTTAGGACTTCTTTGGGCTGCACCTCCCATGGTGCCTACTCGGACTCAACATCGGCTCGGATCGGACACTCTTCATTCCTAAGTAGGTTGCTACTCGCTATCATCGGCCCACAAGTGGCAAATAACTCACCGTCGGATACAGGTCCATCCACCAGTGAAGGGATGCGACACTTGTCACTTGTCATCTAACACGCCATGATGTGACACTTGGGTTGTGGGCGAAACCCACCTAACACCCGGTCCAAGTGGTAACCTATAAATAGGATGCGTTTATTGTATTCTGCAAGCACGCTCCTTCCCAATAAACTAGTTCCCGACCTCTGCCTTGAGCATCGGAAAGCTCTTATCTTGTTTGCTAACTAACCTGCCTCCGAGGCTTCCTTACTCTTCCTGCGACTTGTCCAGGCAAAGGCGAACAGAAAAGAGTCGAGCACCGTACGTAGCTATACATGGTGTTGATATGACGCCGGAGCACGGTAAGCATCAACATGTAGTAATAAGTATAATTTTTTAGTACGTATCGGACAAAATCTCCGTTTTGGTTCACCGCCGTGTCCACCGGTTCATTCTGTCTTTTCTTCTTCATGTCCTTCCATTCTCTTCCATTTCCACGACCAATCAATTCAATTCCGATTCCGATCGCTTTGGATCAAACTGGAATTTGAAGTCCGGTCGATCGAGCCGATTAATCTCGGAGAATAACAATGCGAGGGCACGACTGGATCAACTCCTGCCTTACCGACGAGCTGATCGTCGAGATCCTGCAGCGCCTCGACTCCAAGCCCAGCCGCGACGCCTGCTCGCTCGTCTGCAAGCGGTGGCTCGCACTCGAGCGGCTAAGGCGCGCCACCCTCCGCATCTGCGCCACCGGCAGCTGCTCCGACCTCTACGTCGACCTCCTCGCTCGCCGATTCCCCAACGTCCGAAACGTCCACGTCGACGAGCGATTGAGTATTTCGCTCCCGGTTCAGCTCGTAAGCTTTTGATCGCTGTTCGATTATGTGCTTAATTTTCGATTTTTTTTTAATTTAATTTTGCGTAAATTTTCTGTAGTTCTAGAAATTTGATTAGTTTTCGCTTCTGGTTCAGTACGTAAGTCACCAAATTGAGGTTTAAAAGTCGCGATGCAAAACCCTGCGTAATTGTGGATTAAGTTTCAAGTATCGTTTTTTTTAAATAATTTGAATTTTATTTTATTTTTGTGTATTTCTAAGAATTTGCTTAGTTTTCGCTTGCGGTTCAGTACGTAAGTTACCAAATTGCGCTTTTGAATCGTGATGCGAATTTCCTGATCGTGGATTATGTTTCAAGCATCGTTTTTTTTTTTTCCGGGAAAATTCGTGTTGTTCTTTTTTCCTGGAAAATTCGTGTTGTTCTAGGTCTTTCATTGGTTTGAGTTTTTGTTTCTGTTCGTTAGTTACCAAATTGAGCTTTAAATCGCAATGCGACTTTGTCGAGCAGTTTTTTAGGAAGATTTTCTTGGAAGATTCAATTTAATTTATTGCTCGTGTATTCAAACAGGAGAAAAGAAATCCCTGAGAAAATTTTTTGTGTGTGTGCGTGCGCGTTTAGGGCTTATGGAGGAGGTTATTGATGTTGATTTGAGATGTTACCTTCATTTGGGTGTAGGGAAGAAGGGGCGGCAATAGCAATAATGCAGTTTCTTCTCTCAATCTATGTTCCTTTGAGAAAATTGGGTCTGAAGATGCTGGATTAGAGTCACATAGTTTGTCTGATGCTGGATTGAGTGCAATAGCCGAAGGCTTTCCGAAGCTTGAGAAGCTGAGCTTAATCTGGTGCTCTAACGTGTCAGGTGCTGGTTTAATTTCGCTCGCAAAAAAGTGCACCTTTTTAAAGTCTTTGGATTTACAGGTGGGTTTTGGGTAGCTAAACAGAGTAAAGGATTTTGTGTTTAACTTAATTTGGCAATGTTTCTGACAGATGTGCTCTTTTGTTTTGTTTTTTTGTTTTTTTCTTTTTTTTTAAAGGGCTGCTATGTTGGAGATCAGGGTGTAGCTGCTGTTGGGCAGTCCTGTAAACAGCTTGAAGATTTAAATTTGCGATTTTGCGAGGGCTTGACCGACATGGGTATGGTTGAATTGGCCATCGGTTGTGCAACATCATTGAAATCCCTTGGTATAGCAGCTTGTGCAAAGATAACTGATATATCATTGGAGGCGGTTGGGTTGCACTGCAAATCCCTCGAGATCCTGTCGTTGGATTCAGAGTTCATGCACAACAAAGGGGTCCTTGCAGTTGCCCAGGGATGCCCATCTTTGAGAGTAGTGAAGCTACAATGTATCAATGTTACTGATGAGGCTCTGAAAGCTGTTGGCACGTCGTGTTTGTCTCTAGAGTTATTGGCTCTGTACAGTTTTCAGAGATTTACGGATAAGTTGGTGCTACTTATGATCTTATTCTCCCAGTCTTTCTTTGTTCTCTTTTTCCTCATTTGCTGCTCCTTTCATTTTCGTATCTCAATTAAATTTCGTCGAATGTAAATGTCTAAAATTTTTTGTACACATTTTCATTTAAAGTACTGTCTCATTGTCTCTAAATTGATGCTGCACACACTTTTTTTTTAAACACTTACACAGATTAGCATGTTCAGTAAGTAACTTGTTCCTTAGTTTCGTCCTGTTTCTAACACTCAGGGGCTTACGTGCCATCGGGAATGGATGTAAGAAGTTAAAAGATCTTACTCTAAGTGACTGCTATTTCCTGAGTGACAAGGGTTTGGAAGCAATTGCTGCTGGTTGCAAGGAACTTACACATCTCGAAGTTAATGGGTGCCACAACATTGGAACTCTAGGGCTGGAATTCATTGGGAAGTCTTGCCCGTATGTTTCTCTCTCAGCTTGACTTAAAATTGGTATTATAGGAGGTAATAATATTGTTGAATGGATGGAATTCACGTTTAAGTTACATTTGCTTCTAGTCTGTGCAAGAAGTTTGTCGAGAGCCACATGGTTTTACACTTTTACTACTGTGTTTTCATGAGGCACATTACAACACAGAGTTTCGTGAGGCACATGCAGTATTCTTATGCCCACACGAGGTAGAATTTTGTCTGTTCACTATTGTGCATCAATTTGGTCAATCATTCTGCAACATTTTATAGTCAGGCTGTCAAACATTCTGCTTAATCTGGACGACTGGAATAAACTCGTTGTTCCTCCTATTTGTTGTGTCTGGTAACTTAATCACATTATAGCTGGTAACGTTCTGTCTTTCAGTGGTCTTCTGTTAATAAAAACATAATGAATGTATGCAGGCGCCTTACTGAGTTGGCATTGTTATATTGCCAAAGAATAGGTAACCAAGCACTTCTTGAGATCGGAAGAGGTTGCAAGTTCTTACAATCCCTTGAGTTGGTGGACTGCTCAAGTATTGGAGATGAAGCAATTTGTTGTATAGCTAAAGGCTGCAGGAACTTGAAGAAACTTCATATTCGTCGATGTTATGAGGTTGATGCTCTTCTCTCTCTCTCTCTCTCTTACATCACTTAATAATATTTCTCTTTTCTATTTATGGCTTTCAAAATATTAAGAAAAACTTGGTGTTGTTTTGAGACAAGATTTTCAAGTTGCAAAGTTCTTGAGAATGTTTGAGTACCCAATAATTGAGCAATGGTATTTTAACATAAACTGTCTGATGTGCTGGAAAATGCTTCATTTCTTTAGTAATTTCTCTCTTTTGGATTGTTTGGCTTTGAAATAGTGTATATCCTTTCATTTGGTTATAGATTGGGAACAAGGGAATCGTGGCTATTGGAGAGAACTGTAAGTCGCTGACAGATCTAAGCCTCCAATTTTGTGATAGGTAAAGTCCTTTTTCAATATTTATAATTTATAGGATACAAACTATCACGTCTACATTCTTTGTTTCTTTGTGTAAGAGTGACGGACTGAAATGTAATTATGTATATAAGATTGTACACCACTTATATCCCTGCCTAACTTATATTCTGGTTACCAGGGTGGGAGACGAGGCACTTGTTGCCATTGGTCTGTGCAGCTCCCTACAACATCTAAATGTCAGTGGCTGTCATCAGATTGGGGATGCTGGAATAATAGCCATTGCAAGAGGCTGTCCTCAACTTACTTACCTAGATGTAAGTGTTCTCCAGGTGCGTCTCTCCAACTCTCTTTCTCGCTATCTCATTCTCTCTCTCTCTCCCTCTCTCTTTAGGCCGCAACTCATTATCTAGAAAACATGCATGCGCGTATAAATTTAACAGATGCCCTCGTACTTTCTCATTCTTAGTTGCCATGTAATCTATTTAATATGATTTAGAACATCTCAGCCGTATATTTACTATAGACATAACCTTCAAGTTATAAATACAAATTCTTAACAAATAGGTGGGTTCTTGTGAAACCTGATCAAATTTATTTCTAAACATGGTTAGCATGTGCATCCTCTTTTTTACACCTTTTTGCATGCATGCAACTATGATATATAGGAGGTATAAATGCATGTTTGTTAAACAATTTGTTTCAACTGCAGAAGTAACAAGTTCATTTCCCACCAATCTAACAAGTTTTTTATTTCTTTGTTGGGCAGAATTTGGGTGATGTGGCAATAGCTGAACTAGGAGAAGGGTGTCCAAATCTGAAGGACATAGTGCTGTCACACTGCCGTCAAATAACAGACGTTGGTATATCCCATCTTGTCAGAAACTGCCCTTTGCTTGAATCTTGCCATGCGGTGTATTGCCCTGGTGTAACGTCGGCCGGAGTTGCCACGTTGGTTTCCAGTTGTCCAAACATAAAGAAGTTGCTGGTTGAGGAGCAGAAGGTTAGCCAGAGGACCAAAAGGAGGGCAGGTTCTATTATCTCCTACCTCTGCGTCGACCTCTAGTTCTGCACATACCTCTTGAATTTGCTGCTGTTCTGAGCCTGAACACTGCAGAACTCGAGTTTTATGTTTTTCCTTTTTTTTTTTTTTTTTGGTATTTTGCCTTTCCTGGTTCACTCAAGTTTGTCAGTCACCGGCAGTGGTCTTCAGTTATTTTGAGGTTCTTGAAATAAATATATAGAGCAAGTGTAGCAAATGTTGTTGTAATGCCGTGAAGTTATAGAATCTGCTGCTGGAATACAAAGAAAAAGGCTTCTGAAATGAAAAACTAGATATACGCACAAAAGCATATATACTTGCATGTGTATTTACTACAAAGAATATTGGCAGGCGCAATTATTTATTCAAACCTTTGAAACAAAAGGGCAAACGCATTCAGGGGTTGAAATGCTAAGGTTGGAGAGGTCTTTTTATCTCCCTTTATCTACACCAATGGGGAACAGAGTTTGGCTATTGGATTTAGAAAGTAGTGGTTGTTATAGTGCTGTCAATGGAGACAAGTGTATTCTATCCTAATTTCTTGAGGAAAATGAAATCTCTTTCTCTTTCTTTCTTCTCCGAAATCTCTCAAATGGTTTAGGCAATTTTAATTGGAAGTTATGGATCGGATCTTCTAGAAGAGCTCTTTAAATAGAGAGTAACAAGATGCATAAATAATTTTCAAAGAAAGGAAGAATGCAACAAGGGTTTCTTTTTTTTTTTACACGAAAACAATAGAATGTTTGTTGTGCTCAAAGCTAAAGGAAAGGAACAAGACCACATCACTTGATCCACCTTGCAAGGTCACAAGTGAGACTGATCAGAACCCGCTAGAATGGGAACAACCCATGCCGGTGGCACGACATTGAGTTGACGGTCGTAACTTGACACGCTTATCCCACGATCATGTAGATGTCACATGTTGCATAGTCTAACTTACCATTTTCGTAAAAAAAATTGTTACCTTCTACCCATGTCAAGAAGAAAAATTCACTTAAAGAATAATCATGGACAAGCATGTAAAACTACCTGAAAAAGGAAGGTCTTGGTGACTTTCAATAGGTGGTATCTAATTACCATCATGGTGTTAATGAAAATTTAAAAATAGTCCCAAGAGACCGTGTTAGAGGATATTATTGGCAAAAATTAGAAAGAGAATAAAGAGGAGACTCAAAGTGCTCTAGTAAATCATTCAATCTTTTTCGATAAATAAAGGTCTCGTTAATGTTTGAACCATTATAAATTGTCTCTTTTGTATATCTTATATTTATTCATTTTTTACTATCACACCAAGTTATATATATTTTTATTTGCTAATCTTTAGCCACACTCTCCATTATTTTTTATTTTAGTCACACTATACATTCTTTCATTCACCGTTGACAAAATCCATCATCAATGTCGCTACCAAAGATTTTATAACTTTTATCTTTTCATTTTTTTTCTCAAAAAGTATGACGACCATAATGGTTTTGGCTGTAACTATAAAGAATGATTGATAATAACAAAATACACATTTGTTTTGAAGATGATTTTTTTTTTTTTTTAACAATGGAATTTATTTAAAAGATCCCTTTGGTGAGCTTTAGGAAAAAGGAATATCATTTGCTGGCAATTAAATTAGTTTTTCCTTAAAAAAAATCAAATTATGTTGGGGATAAAAAAATATTATGTCAATTAGGTCAAACGTAAATGTAGGGGTTTCCCCCAAAAAAAAAGGGGAAAAAAAAAAAAAGGAGGGGCAATGAGAAAACGGTGTCGTTAAGCACTAACCGTCAACCCTCAAACCGCTACGTATAAGGCTTTCTATTCCCTGAGAACTGAAAAGGCGTTTTCTCCTCCATAGGTCTCTTCTCCTCCAAAGTGGGGAGTTGCATAGAGAGAGAAAGAGGAGAGAGAGAGCCATGCCTGGTGGTGGTTGCAGCATCAGAGCCATTTGGATCTTCAACAACCTGGATTTTATCGTCTTCTCCAGGTCCTCCTCACTTTCCCTCTGTTAATTTCTCTTTCCTCTTTCGTTGCGCTTTTCAATTCTTGATCTTTATTCCTACGCTCTAATTTCTCCGATTCTCAATCTCTTCGATTTCGGAACTTTCTTGGAAATGATTTCGAAAAAGATTTAACTTTTTTTTTCCCGTAATGTTGCGATGATGGAGTTTTTGAGATTGAATTTTCGATTTGTGTATTCCATTTTAGGCGGTTTCCGGTGGTGGAGAAGCGGTGGCGAGCGGCTTGCGAGAGCGATAAGGAGAATTCCGCTGCCGAGGATAGTCTTAAGTACTCGGTTTTCCCCTTTCTCCCCACTGATTCAGAGCTCGTCTCTGCATTCGTTGAGCGAAAACGAAGGTATAATTCTTTTCGGATTAGTGAAACCTTGAATTGAGTTTTAAATCAATTCATGAATTAACAATAATGTCGTACTACAATTGGTTTGAAGATTTTTTTAGGTCAAATATACTATACTAGCCATTTCTTGTCATCTAAGTATGGGTGAACTGGAAATATAACATAATCTTGACTATATATTTTACTAGTCATGTTGAAATATAACAAAAAGTTTAGATTATTTCGCCAATAGTAAGAAATGAAATCAGTACAGCCATGACGTAATTTTGTAGCATAAAAGTTGAAAGTCATTCCAGTAAATACTACTAAATTTTTTCTATTGCTAAAATATTCTAAAAAAATTGTTATATTTCAATTCTAGTCTTATACACATGCCATGTAGTGTAAACTTTACTTATGCATATATGTCGAGTATTGGATTATCGTCCTAATTCTATTTCTGCTTTTGTTAATACTAAAAGATATTCTGAGTTATTTATTTGTTAATCAATTATAATCCTTGTAGAGAGGGGTCTGCTCGTGGATTTGGCATACGCGTAAGTCAGTCAGCTAAAGGATCAGATTCATGGGTTGATGATCCAATTACACGGCATATAATAGGTCTTTACATAAACAAAAAAGAAGGCGGGGATAATAACCTTCTATGGCCTTTAATCTTGCATCTGAAGGGCCAATATTCTATCCTTGTACTGCCTTTGGTTGAGCCTAGACACTTGAAGGCCTATGCATGTTTATGCAAGAGATCTGATTGTGGAAATGCTGTGGGAGTGGATGAGAGTTTATCTTCCCTGCTGCTTGATCTACCCTCCATCACAGGGTAGGGTAAGTTGCAGTTTTCTTGGCAAAAGACTAATTTTATAAATTCACTGAGGTTTGGTCCTAATATGACCATGCCCACCAACTTTTGAAATGTGGTCTATGTGCCCCCTAAATTTTTGGAAGGGTTAATTAAAGTTAAAAATCCTAACTTATTGGAGAAATTTATCATAAAGGCTCAAACTGATCCTGTAAAGAAATAAAGAAATTACTCAAGGGGTGTTGGTTGGGATAATCATGCCTGTGGTTTGCTTTCACAAGGTCTGGGGTTCGAACATCGTCATGAGCACCTGCATGACAAAAGTTATAGTTTCTTGCCTTCTAAGGATTGTAGGGTTCGACGGAAGGAAAATTTCAAAAAAAAAAAAAAGAAAATAAAGAAATTTGTTTCAAAGGATTTTCAGAGGTTGGGGCCATAGTGAAAGTAGACCAAAGTTCAGAGAGGATTTATAAGCCATCTTTAACAAAAGGAGTCTCACCTAAAATTTTGGTCAAAAATTGATTTTATTACATCGAATGATTTGCATGGTCAAAGATGTTTGGTACTTAGTAGATTCTTCTGCTTGATTATAGGGCATTTATGGTGGCACATGCTATTGGTGACATAATCAGTGGTGATGGGGTAGAACCTGAGGTAGTTGTAATTGCAGCTCCATCTGTAGGAGGATTATTGGATTCTCTAACAGGGAGTATAGGAAAAACCGGAATCTCCTCAAGGGCAAAACCTGTAGCTGCGCCAATTGCATCTGCAAATCCTTCTAGTGCTGCTGTGGTGGGAAATGTAGCATCTGATGCTCCCAGGATTGGTGCGAGGCCTTTGGATAAAGATGCGCTTCGAACTTTCATAACAAGTGCAATGCCCTTTGGTTGGTACCTTTTGTTGTGGTATTTCTCATCGCGTTTTTTCTTGTTGCTATCACTAATACAGTTTTGGAGGTTTGTCTTGCATTCCCTATTTCTACTTAGCGTCTCATATCATCGTATGAATGTCTATGAAAAATGTAGGTACACCTCTGGATTTGAGCTATTCGAATATTTTCTCCATGAAGGTTAATGGATTTTCTGCATCGGATATGCCTCCTTCAGACCTAAAGCAACCAGCATGGAAGCCGTACCTTTACAAAGGAAAGCAGAGAGTGTTATTTACTATTCATGAGATTGTCCATGCTGCAATGTATGACCGAGATGAGATTCCAGATAGTATATCCATTTCTGGTCAAATAAACTGTCGAGCAGAGTTAGAGGGATTGTCTGATATATCATTCCCCTTGACAGGGTTGAACACAAATCGCATTGAAGTCTTATCTTTTCATCCTTGTGCTCAGGTTCCAGAACATGGTATGGATAAGCACTCTGTGATGTTTTCTCCACCTTTAGGTAATTTTGTTTTGCTGCGTTATCAAGCAACATGTGGACTTGGACCTCCGGTCCATGGATTTTACCAATTGTCAATGGTTTCTGAAGATAAAGGTGCATTTTTGTTCAAATTGCGGTTGATGGAGGGTTATAAGTCACCCCTTGCAATGGTGTTCTGTACTGTGACAATGCCCTTTCCTGCGAGAAGAATTGTATCCTTTGATGGGACTCCTTCAATTGGAACAGTTTCAAGTACAGAGCATTTAGTTGAATGGAAAATTGTAACTAGTGGACGGGGCCTTAGTGGAAAAAGCATTGAGGCAACCTTCCCTGGAACAGTGCGATTTGCTCCGTGGCAAATTCAAAGATCGCCTTCTAATTTAGCCTCTAGAAGCATAGCTGACGAAGATAGTGATATGGAGACTGATGGTCCTAATAATGTGGTAAATATAGATGAATGCTTAATGGAGAAAATGAACAAGGATCTTCCTGTCGTTGATTTGGAAGAGCCATTTTGCTGGCAAGCATATAACTATGCAAAGGTATCTTGAACATTTGTTTGAGTTTCTTGTGTCTGAAATCAACTTGCTGAAACCAGTGTTTGTCAGGTAGCTTTTACTTTTCCTGAAATAGCTTTACTGATCACAGGCTTTTTGCACTTGATTATAGGTATCGTTCAGAATAGTTGGCTCGCCGCTATCTAGATTATCAATTGACCCCAAATCTGTAAGTTAGCTGTCTAGTTATCCTGTCGTCTCTTTCTCCTCTATAATGAAGTGCTGACACTGAGATTTGTAAGGCTTGTGTGTCCAATCCGTTGTTTGCTGGCTTTTAATAATTTCTTTGTTTTATATGCAGGTTAGTGTTTATCCTGCTGTTAAAGCACGCGTGGAATACTCAACTCAAGTATGTTTTCTTCCAGAACCCAATATTTCTAGATTGATTCTTGTTTTTAATTTCTCTCTACTTGCTAGAGTTATAGGCATTGTTGAGCGGTTGAGGTTGATACATATGATGCATTCAGTTTCTTAAGTACTGATAGGGAATAGTTAACCTGTGATTTGCATCTATTAAAGATTTTGTGAACGACCTGTCACCTGCCATCAACCTCTTCTCGCCATCAAAAAAAAAAAAAGCTTAAATTTTTCTCGTCTCCATGTCCTTATTGCCTTGTGATAGAAGATTCTATAGTTTATTAGCTTTATTGGTATAAATCTTAGGAATCCTATGGAAAACTAAGTTCCTGTGGGTCCTTTTTTTTTTACCCGGAAAATGCTGTTTAGCGTTGCTAATATATACTTGCACATTCATCTTGTGCATTCTACTTCCCATCAACAGGTTACTTCTGGAGAATATATTCTGTGGAATACATTAGGCCCGTGCCCTTCAGCTGCCGTGGCAAAAGTGTAAAACTATGAACATGGATAGCCAAGGATAGTTACTAGTTAGGGCAAAAAAATTTCAGGGGTAAGTATTCCGTCATCATTTTATTCACTATATCCCAAGCCTCTTGTGCTCTAGAGTTCTATGCGTAGTGGGCCGAGAACATTTTTTCGTGTTAGTGACTTTTTGCCATTGTCGAGTATGATAAATTTTAATTACAGATTGGGTTGAAAAAAATGGGCTATGGAGTTTAATTAGTTTGATTAGTTATTTATTGGCCTTCCAAATGTTCCAAATAAGTTATCTTCATGTAACGGCTAGTTGGAAATGAGACTTGTGATTCACTTCTGTGTTATGTAACATTCATTTGATTGTTGCTCTTAGTGATTGAGATTGTGCATAACGTGAATTGCTCCTATATATTCTTAATTTTAGTTTGAAATTTTGAGAATTTTATCCATTGATTTGTAATGTTGAGAATTTTATCTCATGGTTCGGTGGGACAGAGAAAAGCAGAAAAAAAAAAACAACAAACAAACCAAAACAAAAACAAAAACAAAAACGAAAAAAAAAAAAAAAAAAAAACAGAAGAGCAGAAGCAAGGACTATTTTTCAAATTTGCTTGCATTAATTATAATGCCTCAGTTCACGGACAGTCTTCATTTCTTTATGCATTTTAACTCTTCAACCTCTTTGAAGCATACACGTAAACAATTACCGAGGCATAATAATGTTGCGTCGTTTGCAATACAATCAAGAGCGTGGTAATTGGAAATAAAGATTGTCGTCTTTAATAGGACAGGCTTCAACATGTCGAAAGTTAACCTGATCATCCATTAACCTTAAAATAAATTAAGTAAAACAGAAAGCTACATCGATTTTGGCATAAATATCTGTGCAATCTTCGAAGTCAATAACTTCTTAATGATGATTTACAACCCAAAGCAACGACACCCAAAACCAAGGAGCTTCCCAAATGTGTGGAACAAGAAGAGGGAAAGAATTTAAGAAAGAGAAATCTGAAGTAATTAATTTCCTCCTTGCTTTATGCCAATCAAAGGGCCCCATCTCATGGTTCACACCAGGAAAGCAATTTTGCCAGGTCTCTATCTCACTCTGTGCTTCACAAAATACAGAAATCTCTCTCTCTCTCTCTCTCTCCTTAAGGCCCAGTAGGTTCCAAATAGCCAATTCCCTCTGTTCCACAACGAGATCCTTCTCTTCCAATTTCCTCAACAACTCAGCCGCCGAATTCAATTCCATGGTAGGGTATTCAATTTCACTTCTGATCGTCATATCACATCAGAATCATCAGATAGTAGATAAGTTCTTTTGTAGACCCCACCGGAGAATTCTCCATATTTTCTTTGTCCAGTCCAGTCATTCCTCCAGCGAATGCCTTGACAAACGGTAGAGATCATATGGGGCCCATAGATGATCAACGATGCAGGGCCTCCTAGAATCCAACCTCAACCATGGCTTCCCTTTCCCACTCCAATGAAGCAAACTAACCAGCCCTGGGTGCAGATTCCTACACTTTCCTTCAAAGTTGTCCCCACCCAAACCATGTTGATTCCACCTATGATCAACGGCCTTGATCTTCCCAGCGAAAACCAGCAAAAAGGGAGGCAAAGAGCCCAGATGATAGATCCTCTTCCTCCTCTGCATCTCCATCCACATCTCAACCTTCTCCGTGTAGTTCCCTCTCCTCCATTCCTCCACATCGACCACCATAACACCCGTGTTGAAATAACAAGGCTTTCTTCCTTCAAACGTCTCCGCCAGTTCTGGTTCCGACCAGAATGTCTCAGTGAAGTAGTGCGTGAAATTTGCATGGCAATACTCCGGCGCCGCCACCACCTTCCCTTCCATGTCCACGTTCCAAAGCTTCGCGATGTCGTCGACGACGACGAGGTCCGAGTCGAGATAAATGACTCTCTTTACGTCGTTAGGGAGAATCTGCGAGGTGGATCCTCGCGTAGTTGAGGGGTTGGTCGAGGGCTTGTCGTATGGATTTCGATATCTTGGACCGGACTCTGGCGGCATTGAAGCGGTAGATGGAGAAATTGAGGTAAGGGAAGGTGGAGTTGATGCTAGAGTGGAGGTGGTGGTTGTCGGCTGCGGCTGCGGCGGCGGAGAGGAATTGGAAGGACAGGTTTTCGGGGCACGTGGAGTGTTGCAAGATTGAAAACACGGCGGCCATGGTGCCGCGAAGGTAATTAGCGTCAAGGGTCATGGTGACGTGGATGGTGGCCGAGAAGGAGGGGTGGTGGCAGAACTCATCGCTGTTGCGGAAGGCGGGGGCCTCACGGAAGGCGAGGAGGGTGTTAGGGTTTTCAGGGGTGGGACGACAGATCAGGCTGAGCCTGTTTCCGAGTGTTGAGGAGGAGGAAAGAATGAGAGACAGGAGGCAGCCGATCAACAGGAGGTTAGGCCGCGAGGCGGAGGGGCGACTCCGGAAGGCGGCGGCCATCCTGTCGGGTAACTATTAAGGGATGATGGTCTACTTATTTTGGGGTTTGGTGGGGAATTAGGACGTTGGATAACTATTACTAGCTGGCCATGCAAAGGAATATTGATTGTGGTGGTGATTAAGAGAAAAGATTTTGTTGGTGTAATTCTCAAAGATAAGGCCATTTAGGCCGGCAACTACCCTAAGGCCCTCCTCCTTAAGTCAAGGTCTCTATTATTAGTATCCTTAGTTAATTACCTTTAGGCCTTAAGATTTTTTTGATGGAAACTCTTAGTTAATTACGTTTACACCTCAAGTTAAACATTGACCATATTAATTAGTTTTTTTCTTCTAAAATAAAAATCCTATTACTTGGGTCTTAGTTTTTTTTTTTTTTTTTTTTGATTCTTAGAACTAATAAAGCCAGAACTACTTGTTAAGAGATTGCTTCTTCATATTAATTCTTAACATTTTTTTTCTTCCAACAATTTTAACATTTATCTTTTACAAATGTCTTGATACATATATAACATTTATCTTTTGCTTCTTCATATATACATTTCCTGTCAAATACATCTTGTAATGTTCCTCTTATGATCAATAAATGTCCGGTTGAAAAACAAAAACAAAAGAAAAAAGTTCACTTAATTTGCTATAAATACTGAACACACGTAATTAAATTTTTTAATTTTAACTTTGTACTTATCATGCTCTCTCCCAATTTTTTGAGGACTTTGTATAGTATATGAATATTTAATTTATTTTTTTCTGTTTACTTTTACTCTATTGTGTGAGTATTTTCTTTTTTACTTATATTTTTAGTGACAAGATGTCTTGAAAATGATAAATCTAAAGATCAGAAAAATTAATCGAGTAAAATAAATTATATTCAATAACTTAGCAAGTTATAGGGATGAAGAGTCAGAACTATAAGTTTAAGGGGCAAGTTTTGAAAATCCGAAAAAGTTTGACATATTTAAAATTTTGCCTAAGGTCTTTTATTACATGATTTTCGTTTATTTTTCTATTTTTGCTCTGAATTTTGCCCAAGGCCCTGCTTGGTATTGTTGGTGTTGGTGTTGGTGGTTCGGGACACAGGTAGAGTGAAGGGTGTACGATTGTAAGGAAGAGGAAAAATAATAATAATAATAAGATTGAACTGCCTTGGATTTGAGTCGACTAATTTAGAAATCTATTCTTAATCTAATCCGGAATATAAAAGAGAGCAAAAGGAAAAGAAAAATATTGCGATTTTTCTTCTGATATTTTCGAGGTTGAGTTAAAAACGGGGGGTGGAGGGTCGTGATCTTGTTAATATATCTATATATATATATATATATATACACACGTATGTATGTATGTATGTATGTAAAGCTAAGAACACAAATTATTTGTGTGCAAGTCTAACGGTTAATTGTTAAGGACATTAGTTTTGAACGACGAAGTGTATAGATATACATACATATATATATATATAATGTATGTATATATGTACATGTGAACATTGCATGCAATAGGCTCATAACTAATTATAGCCAATTGCCAGAAAGACATTAATTTGTTTACAAGTTAAGAATGAGGAATATGATGTAGGGGTTGAACCAACCACTGGCGCATAATAATTATAAGGAATGAATCAGCAGACCAATATAAAACCCCTACAACAAGGTAATCAATATAGTCTGTATATAGGTAAATATGTATCTAGCTATATATATTTACCATAAACTAGCTGATTATGGAACTTCATTTTTGCTTTGAAGTAATTCATGGGTTTGAAAATAAATATATATATATATATATATATATGTGTGTCTTTTTTTACGATATTTTTGTAGGACTGTCCCTCTTAAACATAACACAAAAAAGTAAAAAGGTAACATGATTGTCATTGAACTTATATAATATTGACATTAAGTTGTGTAATATTATTTTTGGATGATTAAATTTCTTGTTGTTAAACCAATTCAACATTGATGGATATTGAAGATGTGTAATATAGTCTTTTAGATGATTAATAGGCCGTTTAGTACTTAGATTCAAAATTATTTAAGGCAGTTTAAACTATAAAAGCAGTTTAAACAGACGTTTAATGGAATAATAATTAAGACCAGTTCAAACCATAAAGACGGTTTAAAAAAAACCAAAACCTCCAAAATCTAAACTTTATTCCCCTCAAGTTCACATGGTTTGAATTATTTTCTACAATAAAACTATTCTCATTCTTGTTTTTTTTTTCATAAACCATAGTTTTTCAAATATCAGTTCTTATTTTAAACTTAATGTAATATTTTATTCTCATTTTAAACCTTTAAAAAAGTTTCAAACACTAATTTAAAACTATTATTTAAACCATACAGTTTAAAACCTACATTTCAAAGATATTTAAAGCACACATTTCATACCCAACACCCTAAATGAACTACTGATTTCATGATGTCATATCAATTTAAGTATTAGTATTACGTTTAATGATCGTCATGTTACGTTTTTCTCTTCTACCGTTATATTTAAAAGTACCTCCTATCAAGAGACTGTACAAAATCTCTATACATATATACATATATATATATACACACACACGCGCAGAGCTACTAGTGTGCTAATTGCAAATGGTTGGTGGTTTATAAGGTAGCATTAGTTTTGTCGGACGTGTTATATAGACATGAATATTGCATGGCGATAGGGTCATGATTAAGAGCTAAGCTAGAACAATAAAGCCCTTGACTTGTTGTTTACAAGTTAGGAATGAAGAGTTGCACTAATCGACGACAGTAGTTGGGAATTGCGGAGCTTGTTCCTAATTTTGCTGCATCAATGAATAAGTTGTTCCTTTTAAGTCATATATTTATAAGTCACAGCCAAATGGCTAAGCTGAATTATTTTAGTGGGAGTGGAATATTTATAAAAAATAAGTAATAACCTTTTTTATTATATGGAAACATTATAATTAATAAGGTTTAATTACTAATAAACTAATTTTCTTATAGAATAATTAGGAGACGACTAATTTAGACAAAAAGCTAGAAATCAAAATTCTAAAAGCGAAGCAAGGGCATGGGAGTCTCCACCGTAGTTCATAACATTTGGAAAGTTTGGAGCAAAAAATAGAAAGAAACTGAACAAAAATGCGTTTGCAAAAATCGTACTCCAACAATTGAAAATTTCTTTCCTTTCCTTTTTTTGACATGAGCAGGTAATTGCATGCGAACATGCATTTTTACGTAAATTTATAATATTATTAATTATTAGAAATATAAACCCTCAAAAAAAATATTATTGGAATGATTTGGAGATATCTTATTACCCAACAGAACTCTATGAAACAACACATTGTTTGTCGTTAATTTGTTATTCATTAACGTGTGTAAATATGTCGTTTGTAAAGACTTGTTAATGGTATGTTAACGTAGATCGGAACTAGAAGTCTTTTTTCTCTGTTTTCGAGACACAAACGACACGTTTGCCAGAAAACTGCATAAGCATAACCGCATAGTATTCACGAAGGTCTAGAAGGGAAAAAACAGTATATATTCTTCATTAAGTAGTTTTTGGCCTATATATGAACGCCACGATTTTTCTTTCTTTCTTTTTTTTTTTCCCTACGGAAGTTTTCTTGAAGTTGTTGATACATAAACAAAATTTCTATTTTTAAAATTATTTGTTGAGAACTTAGGGATAAAAAAAAGTACATTTTAGTCAACGTGACGTTTTGTATAACAATATGGTGTTTGGCATAGTGATTAAAACCATTGGTTAGAACTGTAAATACTGTAACATGTGAGAGCTTTATATTATAGCAATTTTTTTCTCTTTTACTGTAGTATCTAAGAGCTTTACATTGTTTATAACTGAATGGTTAGTTAAAAACAACTTTGCCAAATAGTTTGTAAAGATTTGTTAATAGTATGTTAACGTAGATAGGAACTAGAAGTCTTTTTTGTCCGTTTTCGAGATACAAACGACATGTTTACCGGAAAACTACATAGGCATAACCGCATAGTATTCACGAAGGTTGAGAAGGGAAAAAACAGTATATATTCTTCATTAAGTAGTTTTTGACCTATATATGAACGCCATGATTTTTCTTTTCTTTTTTTTTTTCCTACGGAAGTTTTCTTGAAGTTGTTGATACATAAGCAAAATTTCTATTTTTAAAATTATTTGTTGAGAGCTTAGGGACAAAAAAAGTACATTTTAGTCGACGTGACATTTTATATAACAATATGATGTTTGCTATGGTGATTAAAACCATTGGTTAGAACTGTAAATAATGTAACATGTGAAAGCTTTACATTATAGCAACTTTTTTTTCCCTTTTACTGTAGTACATAAAAGCTTTACATTATTCATAACTTAATAGTTAGTTAGAAACAACTTTGCCAAATAGATTGTAAAGTTATGAACGACATGTCGTTTGTAGATCTATAGTGCAAGCAAATTGAAGTTCCTCAAGCATGAATAGTGATCGGGTTGTTTTCCTTCACCAAGTAGCCAGTTGGGGATAAAACGACATATCGTTTCACTTGATGGTGCCAACCACTTAGAAAACGACAAGTCCTTGAGCATCAATAAACGACAACCATTTTCGAATTGAGTATCAATAAAGCACTATGGACGTCGGGTCGCAGAGTATCGGAATGTGGAATTGTGGTCCAACAAAAGGTGAGAATGACTCTACTTAAAATACATAAGGGCCAACATTATTTTATACCATATTTCAGTTTATTAAATTGGTTTAGTTTTAGTTTATGGAAAGGTTTGAGCAGGAACAAAATGCACTTAACATGTTGAAAAGTGCACAACAACTAGATGCTAAACCTTATGTTGTTTGAAGTGAGTTTTTTTTTTTTTTTTTTTATTAAACTTTTTGAAGTAAGTTTGGTCCAATTGTCTAAATTTCGGAAAAAATTAGGGGAAAAAAAGAAAGAGAGAGAGAAAGAGAGAGAGAGAGAGAGAGAAAGAGGAGCCCACTGTTTCATTCATGCGCTCACAGTGCTAGAAAAATGTGAGAAACTATGGATAAATCCCCCCATAAGGCCTCAAAGAAAAGTGGGTTTTCATCACCAATTGATTATTTAACTCACTAATTAAATAATTAATTAGAGTTTGATACCCCTGTTGATATACATGCATTATTATTCATGTCACGTTAGGCACATAATTTTACTCATAACAAATGAACATTCTAATGATAATAATGTTATGTTTCTAGTAGGATGGACCCCCCAATTTCATTTTTATTTTCCAATTGAGGACCAGATTTCAAGAAGAATTTTCTAATGGTAGAGTGAACAGATTCTTGTCTGCCTAGAAAGCTTGGCAATGTAATTAGTAGGGTGGTCACTTGAAAAATTGTTTGGGACACAGGAAATTCTTGGACAATAAATTCATAGGTAAAAAAAGGACAAGGCACAACTAACACTCTCTTGATCAAAATATCAATTGTGATTACTATTTATATGTTGTTTGAAAATACCACGTTGTTCTAAGTGATTTTAGAATAACCACAGTTTAAATCACAGTTTCCAATATAGATCAATTTTACTATAATGTTTTTCTCTCACAAGATTAAATTACGATAATAAGTTTAAACTAGTGGTGCAAATTGAATTGACAAGCGAAAACTCCAAAAACAGCTAAAATACAGCTAATACTACCACAATGTGTAAGCTTTACCCAAAGGATATGTTTCACTTCAATATCTAATTTAAAATGGCAGTGGTAATCATTGGAGGTGTACAATTAGAATCTAATTTGTTGCATTAAGTGCTTTTTAAATAAACTAAGGATTAAGATTTCCAAGATGTCGGCAATGCTCTCTTTTTGGTCCACTCTTCACTCCTCCTTCGCCAAAAGTAGGGATTGGAAGAAAGACTCTTCTTGATTAGGCTTTTTCAAACAATTTTTAAAGATCTGTCTTTGGGAAATCCAAAGTGGGGTTTGAGTCATGAAACGTATGAGGTCGTTAAACATTACGTAGAACTACAATACAATGCATAAAATCTATTTTTAGATTATAAAATGTTTTAACAGATGAGATCGTTTTTAAGCCTTATTCAATTATTAAAATTGAAGCCGCACATATATTTAAAAAAAATCTCAAAAAATAAGATATATCGTAACCTTACACTTACCATCAATCACCTAAATAAAAAAAACAAAAATATTAAGGAAAAAAAATTTATTATTATATGATTTTTTGAGAGGACAGAGAGTTTGGAGCAAAGGGAACATGATAATGGCCTCCATGCTTACATGTTCATGCTTGACCCTCTTCCCACTCAATGGCTTCAAAAGGAGCTATGGGGTCTTTCAATGACATGAATCTCTTTTAAAACTCTCCCTCTTAAAACCACCCGCGCCCCCCCCCCCACTCTCTCTCTCTCTCTCATGGGCCCACACTAACTGGCATTTACTGAATTTGTACTGACTCAGCCCGAGTTTCCCTCAACCTGAACGCTAAAATGTGACAACATGTTTATGTCAGCATCATATAGTAGCCCCAAGATTGTTGAGCTTGAGCCACTAGGGATGAGATGATTTTTGGGGTGGGTTGTTTGTACTGTTTGTTTTGATCAGGTTGTTACTTTTAAAGCTTCTCAATGGTAGAGAGAGAGCCTTTTTGATGCTAACAAAAATATCCTATTTTGTGTTGAGTTTGATTAATTAGTTACCAATAATGCAGTATTTGTTATTGGACAAAAGAGAGTTATTTGACTTGCACATTGAGTCAATATAAAATAAATGAGATATTTTTTACTGAAGGGGAACTATAACTTTTTTAATTGTTAACCGTGGTACAACAATTTTTCTTATTAAACAGAGACACAACTAAAAATCTACTAACATTTTACCTATAAAATGTTACCTATAATTTCCTTCCCATGTATTCAATTCTAATAAGATAACTATAGCTTTAATCCAAGTTTTGGACAATTCTATATTAACAAAAGTATATCATTTAGTTTATGAGTTTGAATCACAATTCAAAACTTTTTTTAATATTTTTACTGATAAAAAGGTTTAAATTAAAACATAAACTTTATGTTTAAATCTATGAACCAAGTAGTTTTTTTCATTTCTTGATTCCCCTTAATTCCAATCTCTTTAGTTGCTTTAAATAAGGTATCCCTAATCCTCCCATAATAAGTAAAATAATCCAACTTGAGATGATTTCAGCATAAAACTGTTCTGATTCTATTAAATATTGAACATAAACTTGGTAATAATTATGAGAAAAATTTTGTGGAGTATGTTTGGCAACGCATTAGAACAATTTTACTGTAACAAATAAGAGTTTTATATTGTAGTTTATTTTTATTTTATATTGTAGCATATAAGAGCTTTACACTGTAATAATTTTGACTATATACTTAAAACAGAGGTTGCCAAACACCCCGTAATTTGACATGTAATGTAACATCAACGTTTTTTTCCTAGAATTGTGCTGAGGACAGATTACGAATAAGACAGGAGAAAGAGCAAGCAAAGAAAGAGTGGGGTTCACAAAGTCACGCAGCAGAATGATGCTTTGCTTGGAGCAATTGAGGTAGATACGTATTTTTAGAAGGAAAAAATAAAAAATAGACAGGAAGAGAGAGAGAGAGAGAGAGAGAGAGAGAGATAAGATTTGTTAAAGAGCACGAGAGGAATGATATGGCGTGTGTGGAGGATATTGTCTCTCTCTCTCTCCTCTTTATTTTTCCATCCTTCGAGATAGATTTGCATTTTAGGTCCGGCAGGGCTCGAGGAGTAGGAAAATGTGAGAGAAAGAGCACCATATTATGACTGTATTTTTGGTGCCTTGGGAGCAGGGATGTGTTTGTTTGTTTGTGGGGGCAAATTGTAACTTGCGGGATTATGGCCACTTAGAGCTCTCTAACATGTCTTGTTTGCTTCAAAAATCTTTAGCACACCTACGATATATGATATGATGGATGCTTCTGTGGGAACCATCCAAATTGATCATTAGGATTCTCTTCCTTTTTTTTTTTTTGAATTTTTTTCACAAAATACAAGGAAATATCTTATCACTAAAACACTCTGGTATGAAATCTTTATTAAAAGTGTACTTAACAATCAAAACTCTCTTACATATTATATCACACATTATAGTATCTAGAAAAAATGAGTTAATGAATAAAACTCTTTTATACTATAATGTTTTTAACTAAAATTGGTTCAAACCACACTTGCTATATACCCAACAAATTCTGTTGATTTAGAATATATATACAATATATATATATATTATGTGTGTAATTTTGATCCGATCTAATGTTTAAAAAATGTATTGCGGATGAGAATATCATGTCATAAAATTATATAAAAAAAATTGATGCGTCACAAAGAGGTTTATTTGTCACCATCTTTTCAATATTGGAGGGTGGCCAATTATATGCCTTGCCAACTTCACAGTGAAAGACTAATCCAATCAAAATCACACTAGTGTGGAGAATGTTTTTTGAATGGATTTAAAGTGTACTATTCAATTCATCTATGCTCCCCTTTGTAAATATTTAGTTAGGCATGTCCACCACTTGTGAATTTCATTGGTCTTGTGTGACTGCAATCATCAAGGTTCTTCTAGCATGTGGCTACAATATTGCTCTATATATCTATATATTTTTGCAAATTATGCTTGTAGCTAGGTGCATAAATAATCCTTATCTTATGTTTATCTTTTTTTAATATTTAAAAAACCGTGCCTAATGAGTAATTTGACTGCATTTAATTGAGGAACCCAAAACCCAAAACCCCAAGAATTTGCTTACAAAATCTACCATGCAATAGAATCTTTGTATATTAACCCAATTTGAGTTGAAAGCATAGTTGATAGGTTAAAACCACAACTTTTTAAAGTACATGTAGGCTAGTGGAGGTTTTGGCAAATACATACACGTATGTTATTGGCTTTATTGCCCTATCCTTGATGATAATTCAGTACCATTCAAGCATTAGGTCATGCCATTAATTACTTGAGGAAATGAGGACATAATATAGTACTAGATAAGTCAAAATGAAGCAAAAGTCAACCAAAAAAAAGGACCAGAATAGGACATGTCAAACCACACCATAAAACTTAAAAAACATGATCATTTATCACCCTCTCAACATATATGAAGATGTCCAAGATGCAAAAAGGAGATTAAAAAGCCAGTGAATGATGCCCATGAAATTGAAACCCCCACGGCAAAAGGATTGCAATAGTTGGGAGGGTCACTAAAAACCTGTAAACAACAGTGGCACCCCCCCAAAATGAGTTAAGATAAGAGAGGGAGTGGTGCGGTCCATCTCATTTTGGGGGCAGAATTTTTAATTTTTGTGCGCATGGTACAGTAGCACTCACGGCTGCTCAATTAGTGCTTAAAAAACAAAGGAAAAAAATAGAGAAAAAATAAAAATAAAAAGTAAGGTTAGACATACCGACTTATAGCCTATCTGATAAAGTTTGTTTTAATTAGCTTTTCAGTTAAAAATAGTGTAAAGCTCTCACATGTTATAATGAAAAGGAAAAAATTGTTACAGTGTAAAGTTATCACACGTTACAATGTTTACAGTTCTAACCACTACGTCAAACACAATATTAGATAGCTGGTGAGTTGTCTGATTTTTACTATAGATGTAACTTTTAAGCGTTTGACAAACTTAATTCCAACTCATTAGTTTCAACTCAAAAATATAAAACTCTCACAAGTTACAATGTAAAGCAAAAACATACTTTAATATAAAGCTCTCACATGTTACAGTAATAATACGATAATTTTAGTTATAACTCTTAATTCTAACTCTCTTCTCAAACACTTTAAATGCTAATTGACTAAAAAAATTGACATCTACCGGTTAAAATATATTTTTTTGCAAGGAAAAAAAAAAGGAGCAATACAATTTGTCAAATTCAATACGACACTCCTCCTAATGTACTATGCCACATGTGTGCAAAATTGTGCGCGTGCAAGGGCAATGTCTGGCGGCGGTTAAAGGCCCAAGCCCGCTTTGTTTCTCATTGCCAACAAAACCCATCAATTGTCGCCCAAACGGAGGGCCTTGTGGGGCCTCCATGCCCAACAAACAATGAAAGGGGGCCCACAATTGCCGAGCAGTTGGGACACATGCCAAGATGATGTGGTGGCTTGGGTGGACCCAATATCCACGGTGGTTGTCGGCCCATGAGTGGGGGCCAATGATATTCGTGGGGCTAGGACTTGGGGGATTGCATGATTTGAGGTTAGAGGTTTTGAAACACTAAAAAATGAATATTCTTTTCTTTGTCCCTTCAACTTAGGCTTGCACGAAATTTTTTATTTTCAAAAAGAATGAAAATCCTAAGAAAAGGGGAAAGATTTTGGGTGGCGACTTTTCACACAAAAAGTCCCCAACTTTTGCTTTGAGATAGAGAGAGTTTAATTTACACTTTTCAAGTAAGATTTGATTCTACAAAGTGGTTGACCATTTAAGGAAGATAGAGAAAGAAGGAGAGATATATATATATATATATATATATATAGTAAATATATATATATATATTTGCACATTTATATGAATTGGGGCTAAGCTTGCGTGTGGAGGTGAGAGAGAGTCTTGAGAGAGATAAGAGTATGAGATAGTGTGTTGAGTTTGGTGGGTGCGCGTGCAGCACAAAGAGGGTGGATTTGTGGTCATAATGGGGGCTGCCAGCCACACCCATCAGATTTATTCATGACGCCAATACATTCCACATCATTCCTCTCTCTCTTTCTCTCTCTAAAATTACAAAACAAGTTTGATTCTAAACTCACAATTTTCCATCATTACTTTTCTCATCTCTTTCTCTCATTTAAAAAAACCCATTAATCCTTTAGATTGACATATATCTAGTGCTAGTTAATTAAGCTTTTTGGTATCATGTATTCATTTATTTATTTATGTCTCTATTTTGTCTAACTACCCTATAAAGTATATCCCGTCTGTGTATACTTTTCATCAGAGAAGCTTTCTTCATTGTTGATGATTTTGAATTATTGGTATAATCTTCAAAAACATGCCATATAGTCTTAAATTAAAAGCCAAGCAGAAACCTAGATGATATGAGATGTGTTTTGAAGTAGGCTGTGAGATGAAAAAACTTCCTTGGAAAGCCCACTATGCACTAATTACTTCCTTTTCCTTCAAAGTTACTGTTCCTGTGTTCAACTTTACACTTACACTTACCTCCCTCACCCCCCCCTCCTCTCTCTCTCTCTCTCTCTCTCTCTCTCTCTCTCTACAAATACATAATTGTTTGGTTTGCATTTCTTTTGGCAAAAAATGAAAAATAAAAAAGCAACCCATTTTATTGGGGTTGTCGGACCGTATGTAGCTCACAAATAATTGTTGGCCTAAGTTTGTTGTTAATCACAAAAGTTTTGGCTAATCAAGCTTGACATGAGTCCCATTATTGTGTGTTTGAAATATTATTATATATTATCTCTCTCCTTTATTTTTTTTAATCATTTATTGAAGCAATTAACAAAAAACCTTTTGAGTTTTGGTTTTAAGACTTAAGTTTGCATGTTTTGAGAAATACCCAAAAAAGAAAAAGAAAGAAAAAAAATAGTAAAATACATACAAAATGATGATAATGCCACCTAGCAGCTGCTACATGAATCTGCATGCATGGGGAATAAAAATGATGTGGAATGGGAATGGCTTTGATTTCACGTACGGGCCCTCCCCTAATTCAAGGATCTTCTGATTATTTATCTGCCACGCCTGATTCCTTTTGTTTTTCGGTTTTGCAAACGGAACTATTATTAGAACCTAAGATGTATATACATTGATGAGTTTTTTGGGCACGTCCATCTAGTCTTAATATTTCTTTCTTTTTTTTTATCTTAAAAAAAAATAAATCTTTTGGGGTGTAATTAATCAGCATACCCTGCTAACTCACTAATAGACGATGCTGTCCCTATCAAGCATCAAAACCCCCCTCCACAGTTCCTTTTCATTGCTGTATGGTTCTGTATTTTTTACCTTTCCAATACCCCCACTTCCTATTTAAAAAGTCTTTATTTTTTTTTCAATATTGCCGCTTTGTATTGCATTTTTTGCATTGCTATATATCACTATGTGTGTTTAAAAAGTATAATTAGGAATATAATTGTGGTTTAAAAACATTATAACATATGAAAGCTTTACACTATAATAATTTTTTTTTGGATAGTATGTGAGAGTTTTACACTATTTGATAACTACAATTATAATTCTAACCTAGATTGCCAAATACCCTATAAGATTTAAGAATGTATCATACATATTTGGAGACGAAATCCAATCTTGCTTCGTTACATGACAGTTTTGATAGAGTTTGGTATGCTTGTGTTAATTGTATTACTATTGAAAATTTATAACTATTGAAATCTTGTTATTGTACGACAGTCTTGATGGTTTGTCGCCGCGGTTCTATTACTGTCGGAATTGTACAACTATTGAATCTCAAATTGTTACCGGCGCTGATAAATAGTAATGAATAGATACTTCTAGTGGTGATAAGTATTAATTTTGTGTATGTTTTTGTCCCACATCAGCCGTGAAAATGTGCAGCTACCAATACCCGGCAACGCCTATGAGGAGCAAATTAATAATCTTAGCAACATCACTAATAATTGTTTTCATGCATAGGAACATATCTAGTTCCGGTCTATAATGGTGTTTGTGTTTTTAGAGGACTATGACTTAGATATAATGGCTTTGTAATAGTGAATGCTGAATTTTGACCGAATTCTAAATCATCATTTGGTGGGGTTTTTCTTTCGATGATGAATGTGGCCCAATTTTATTTTATTTTTTTGGAACTTTCTTAACGTATAATCTCAATAATTAACATTTGGGTGATTCATCTCCAAACAAAAACATTTATAGGGTGTTTGACATGATGGTGGGAACCATTGGTAAAAAATATTTTTACTATAGCATGTAAGTGCTTTACAGTATAACAAATTTTTTTCTTCTTACTGTAGCATGTGAGAACTTTACACTATTCATAACTGAGATAATAGTTAAGCCACTTTTACCAAACAACATGTTAATTAATGCCCAAAATTTTAGAAAATAAACACACAGATGTATTCTTCAGGATTTTTCATGATTTGGTCCCTGTACTGAGATCATAATTTTTCTGGGTAATTACTATGTTGCTTGACATTGATCGCTAAAAAGGTCCGGTTGTGGAGACATTTTATTTGTCATCTTATGCTTTATTTATTTATTTAGTTTCTCTTTTGGGTTATATATAATTCACGCATCACAATTACTGGTCAATTGATGAATGGTTTTTTGTCGATGCATGGTTAAGAAAACTCAAAATTTGTAGACCATACACTAGTCAATAATAATTTCTAGCTAGTTCGGATGATAAATAACTCTAAAGTACTAATTAACTCTTCAAGGACAAGCTTGTCTCTTATGCTCTAATTAGGAGACCAAAAATATAAATAAAGAAAGAAAGAAAATCTTCACTAGTTCTTGTTCTAATTTTAGCACATTAACCAATATACATATACATATATATATATATATATATATATATATATTTAAAAAAAGCATCAAACAAATTTGGACAGAACATGCAATAGTGAGAAGATTTGAGAATATTTTTACACATCATACCTCCACCTCTCAAAAACAATGAACATGCACAGAATTCAAAACATAGTGGAAAAAAGTGCTGCAAAGAATCTGCCCTTAAATCCTATTTTGGGTTAAGTCGCTATAGAACTTTCTTTTCTTAGCACACTCAAACTAGAGAGAATAGTGAGTGGAGAACTAGCAGAATTGATCAGTCACACAAATTATGTATTGTGCAAACAAAAAGAAACCAAAAAAGATTAATTGCGCGTGGGCTTAAATTCCGTTCCATGTACACCCCCTATCTTTTGTTTTTCTTTTTCTTTTTTTTTTTTTGTATTTTCTTTTCTTCAAAGAAGATTTTGCACACAAAAACAAGAACCCATTTCTAAAACATACTTCAATCTTGTTATATTCACTTCATAATGTCTGTAATCATGAGTCTTGGTTGCCTCACCCGCATGCCCCCCTTCACTCTCTCTCTAGATCTCTCTCTCTCTCCTCTCCTTCGCAAACACCCACCTATAAATACCGTCCACACCCCACTTCCCTCCTTCACCTGTAGTCAATCGAATTCCTCAGCCCCACAGAGAGAAAAAACAAACATCAATACACAAAACTCACTAAACTAAAAAAAAATATTCACAGAGGCTTTTTCTCTCGCTCCCAATTTCATCAAAATCAGCTGAAAATGGCCGTGTCCGGTTTCGAAGGCTTTGAGAAGCGCTTGGAGCTCCATTTCTTCGGAGACGACCCTATGTTGGGCCTGGAGATGGGCCTGGGCCTAAGGCGCCTAGACTTCGATTCTCTACAAGAGGTACTACACGCTGTCCAATGCACCGTCGTCTCCGCCGTCGGAAACCAGTGCTTCGACTCCTACGTTTTATCAGAATCAAGCCTTTTCGTTTACCCAACCAAGATCATAATCAAGACCTGTGGCACCACTCAACTGCTGAAATCCGTCCGTCCGATGATCCACCACGCCAGGCTCCTAGGCCTCGCTCTCTCCTCCGTCAGGTACACCCGCGGTAACTTTATCTTCCCCGAGTCACAGCCCTTCCCCCACACCAGCTTCCAAAACGAGGTCGTTTTCCTCGAGGATTGTATCCCGAAGAATCTCCTCCGGTTCCGGAAAGCCTCCGTCATGCCTTCGAATCTCCCTTCCCACTCATGGCACGTCTTCACCGCCGCCGCCGACGACATCGACGAAGATGATTCGATATTCACTGTCGAAATCTGCATGACGGAGCTCGATGCCGCCTCCGCTGCGAAATTCTTCCGCCGACCGAACGACGGGAAGTCCGGCGACTCTGCCGGGAAGGAAATGACGGACATCACCGGGATCGGGAACATAAACCCCAGAGCTCTGATCTGCGACTACGCCTTCGATCCCTGCGGATACTCCATGAACGGCGTCGAAGGAGATCGGTACTCCACGATCCACGTGACGCCCGAGGAAGGATACAGCTACGCCAGCTTCGAGACCGTCGGATCCGTCTACGACGACAAGAACGACGTCTCTCGGGTGCTGAAGAAGGTCGCGCAGGTCTTCCGGCCGGCGAAGATGTCGGTCTCCACCACCTCCTGCGCCAGCCCCGAGGTCTGGAAGCGCATCGCCGCCTCGCTCGAGAGCGTTGGGATGAAATGCAGGAGTTGCTCCGCCGACGAGTTCCCCGCCGCAGGAGCCGTCGTCTACCAGACCTTCACCGCTCGTCGGAAGTAGACCGGAACCCTAAACCCACGGCGGCGACGGCGGTAGATAATCGGAGAAAGGGAAAAGAGACAAGGAAAGGAGGGAAATGAAAATGCAAAGTAGGGAAGTAAGTAAGTTCAGTTTTCTTAGATTTTGTTTTCTTTTTTTTTTGGAAAAAAATTTAGGGCGGGTTTTGGAAAAATAAAAAAGAAAAAAGAAAAAAGAATTGTATCACCTGGAGAAATGCTATTGGTTGAAGAGGAAGTGGGGGATTATTTAAACTTATTAATTGGAAGATGATGACGTGGAAGCATGAAAAGATTTTACTGCGATCACCATGATAATGCACCCCACTTAGGCATGTCACGCCTACAAGAGTTTTGAGGCTTTGGTTGTAGTACAACTACTTATGGTGAGTGGGGAGTTAAAAATGCCTCCTTCAGCTTATATATGAAAAAAGTGAAAATTTATCCCCAAAAAAAAAAAAAAAAAAAAAGTGAAACCCTTTTTTTTTTTTGTCCTCTTTGTATTTAATCTGTTCTATTCATTTTTCTTTCTCTATATCTTGTTCTTTTTAGGGTTTTGTTTTGTTTTGGTTTTTTTTTTTTTTTTTAACTCATTCCCTCCCCTATTGTCTCCCCATATAATGTTTTTTGTTTCTAGATTATTACTATTATTGGTGTTATTAAAGGAAAATTCACACATTACATTTGATTTTGAGTTTAGCTTTATTGTCACTTTTTCTTTAGTTCATTCTTTTCTTCTTCTAAATGATATATGTTCCAAAAGTGACGAATGTTAATTACATCAAATGAGTAAATCAACCTTGGTTTTGCATGCATGGGGTTTGCGTGTGATTACCTATATATATATATATAGACACACACACGCTCATATACATATATATATATGTATGTATATATATATATATGTATGTATGTGTGTTGTATGTGTGTGTGTGTATCAATGAACACGCTTCTTCTTTCATGATGATGTAGCTGCTGGCGTGGAAGTCACCAGCCTCCCAAATACATAGACATTGTACATGATGAATATCTAGATATAATCTCATTTTATGATTCCAAATGTTGTGTTGCAACATAATTATGCGAACCTTTTGTCCTTGTTTTTCTGCTTCACACACAATGTGAAAAGCCCAAAAAAAGCAGTAATAACATACATGTGATTGTGACGAACTATTATAGTCAATGCATGTCTAATTTGGTCTTAAATTTTTAATAAAGTAAGAGCCAGATAAAAAAAGAAGAAGAAGAAGAAGAAGAAGAATATCTACCCTTATACGTTGACGGTATCAAACTTTCAAAATTGGAATCGAACTAGGGCTTAGTTTGGTAAGTTAGTTGAAATTTTACAGCATAAAATTTTTATACGCTGTAGTGAATAGTTTTTATATGCTGTAGTGAATAGCAAAAGTTTATTACGATACAGTGTTTAGTTCCCAAACACTCTTCAAGTCGAAATCGTCGACATAAACAAATTTGCTGAAAATGTTTTGGACCCTTTATTGGGCCTTCTTGTCAAAGGAAACAAGAACAACCCGTGATCCAGTTCTTCGTGTTCGGCTGTGCAGGGCCTTGGGCTTTGGATGTGCGTAAATGACAAGTTCATATCATACATGGATTTAAGGTGTGAATAGATTTATTCAGCCATTTGTTGATAGGTAATAGTGTAAATAAATCTTATTTATATAGTAATAAATTATTCACATTACAAATCTTGTATTTTCTATGTAATTTTTAAAATCTGCTATTTATTCTAAAAAGTTTCAAAAATTTGATATTTCCTTCGTTTTCCGTAACGCCTCTTCCAATCTGACTATGCCAAGTGTTTTAGGTCCCAAACATAGGTGTGAATAGATTTATTCAGCCATTTGTTTATAGGTAATGGTGTAAATAATTCTTATTTATATAGTAATAAATTATTCACATTACAAATCTTGTATTTTCTATATGATTTTTAAAATCTGCTATTTATTCTAAAAAGTTTCAAAAATTCGATATTTCCTTCGTTTTCCCTAACCCCTCTTCCAATCTGACTATGCCAAGTGTTTTAGGTCCCAAACATAGGGTGAGCCGGCAGGAAATTGTAATCTTTCACAGAATAATTACACAAAGGATGCCCTTTTTAGATTTTAAAAAATCGTAATGCCTAGATTGCCCATGGTAGCCTTGTCAATTCTCATCATCGTGACACTAGGTTGCCTGAATTGCCCTTATTCTCGTCGTCGTGACAATAGATTGTCGATGCAGCGCGTCTGTCTTTTTTTTCCCCGGTATTATTCAAGAATCAACAAGCAATAAGTCTATCATATGCTTTTGCTACGTCAATCGCCAAGCTCACCATGACAAGGATGAACAATAATAGAGCCAGGATTTATGGTAGGAGGGCCAAAATTTTCTTTTTCTTTTGTTTATCAAGATTATACTAACATGCAGAGATTTATTGATCTAAGGGGAGCCAAGCCTAAGTTATTCACATACATATTATATTAAAATTAAAACCACTATATGTAATAAAAAAAATTAAAAACGAAGAGAGCTATGGTACCCTGATTGTCTCCATCACCAAGGATGAGCCTTTACTTGCTGGAGCGAGTCACGATGCTTGTCACGAGGAGTCTATGCTTGGCACGATACTTGCTGGAGCAAGTGGCTCCTCGTTGTGACAACCGTCCTTGTCTATGCGGTTTCACTAGAGAAATCTTGGTGGAGTGGGTGGCACGGGAAGAAGGGTGTGAAGTATTGATATGGGAATTCTAAAGCATATCCAACACGGTACCAAATTAGTGTGGCAATCCCAAATTTTAACGTTTGAGTTAAAAAAATCCAGCAATATAATTTTTTCATTTGTGCTAAGTTTTGTATATTATATACTTGATATAGCATATGCCAAATTTTAACATATCCTTTTTCATTTAATTTCGAAAAAATACAACAAGAAGCTATTAAGTATTGCACGCTATAAACTTCAAAAATGGACAAGAATAGATCAGACCGTTAAAATTTTAATCCAGCTGCTAAAATATCTTGCTCCACCAGTAAAGTAAAACTTACCTCCTACACCATAAAAATTCTCTTTAATTTAAGGCTTCTTTAGTTTGGAGATTCAAACTGTGTCCTTTTCATGGCAATGACTGGATAGTTTCGTGGAAAGGTGAAGGTGGTTGGGGAAAATGATTATTCTTGAAATTTTACAACAATTCACCCATTGAATCCATCAGCAAAAACCCGACCATTTATTTTTATTTCCCCTACAAATAAACTATTTACCTACTTCCCTACAGATATTATAGATTAAGCAAATGTTGAATAATCTTCCACGAAATATAAAATAAAATAAAATAAAATAAAACTGTTTTGTTATTTTGCTCTAAAAAAAAAGATTTGTTGGTCCACATCCTGTCCTTATCCTCTTCGGCACTATTGGTAATCCCGAGGCCACATAAGGAGCAGTTAGGACCTTATACTAGTTTCTCTCATTTGTCAACTAAGAGTCTCTGCTTGTCTTACCATCCCAATGCATCAATAGTCATTGCTAAAGCGGGGGCTTTACAGGAGACTACGAGACTGAGAAACCTTAATGGATGAAGAAGAGATGCCCAACAAAAGTATCCTAACCACTAGACCACATCTTTCGAAGGTAAATAAAATAAAAGGAGCGTCTGCAGTAGTGGCCATCTGAGAGGCACTAACACCAGTGATCAAATTTTAACCGTTAAGATGAAAGCCAACGATGTAAACTGAGAGTATGCACCAAACAACTTATGCATTTGGACGTATTATTATTATTTTTTAGAAGAAATCGATATATTATTATTTTATGCTTAGCAAAGAAACCCAAGCTTCTGTTGTTTTTTTCTTTCTTTTTTTAATTTTTTTGGCTGAATCCTATGGTTCCTCTTCAAACCATTACAAACCTCATTGGGGGGTTGCCGGTGGTTGTTGGAGTTGTTCAGGAAGGTTGAGATCGACTGGGCAAATCTCCTTAAGTTCTTTTTCCTCCCTCCACAACATTCCTTTTTTCACAAGCTTCTTTATTTATATATTTTTTTGTATTATCCGCTCTAGCCCACCAGTTCTATCTCAAGACACAAAAACATAAAACAAAAAAAAAAAAGGTAACAAAGAACACAAATATTGAAACCCAACGTTAATAAAGGGCAATACCAAAGTGAGCTAAGCCAAGTTCATAAAGGGCATAAATTTAAAACCATAAAACATGGATATGGTACCAAGTACTGTGTCTACTGACAGCTACCCCTGGTTTCTATCTAACTTGTTAGCTTGCATTTTTACTGTACTAATTTGGTTCATAATTCCCCAACTCTGCACTGTGTGTATTTATATACGTATATTTTAAGTGCATGAATGCACACACACACACAAAAGCTCTGTAAGTCTGGTTTTATGATCTCTTTAGAAAGATCCTAAAGCATATCAACTTTTGGTACTTAATTAGTGGGAAAAGCGTGAAATTTTTATATAATATAAGAAGGATATTGCATGTTTATTTAAAAAAAGAAAAAAAGAGAGAAAGATGTTGCATGCATGGGCCGTTAATAAAACAAGAAAATTACAAAAGAATCCTGGTGGGGACTCATAAGTTGTATGTTTCTCTTGGGACCCCTGGCTGGTCCTGTCATCTTATTATTATTATTATTATTATAGAAAATTATGAAATTTGTTATGCAATCTAAATCAATCAATCTCTTTCTCTCTCATGGAAAGCAACTTTTGGTTATTTTGATTCGTGGAACTTGGAAGTGTAAAGCTCTCAGGAGAGACATCTTGCTCATGCTACCATCCTCCTTTGGAAATCCTCTAAAACACCGAGGACACAAAAAGGAAGAGAGAGAGAGAGAGAGAGAGAGAGAGAGAGAGACTTTTTCTAGGTGATTTGAGGGTATATATGCCTTGTTATTCTTATAGAAAAAGAAACTTCCAAAACAGATTAGAAGACAAACTAAGAGATACAACTAGTCCACCGGATAGATTTAATAGACACACCACCTTAAAGATTGTGATGGATATATCTCCACACATTTTTTTTTTCTGTTTCAATATTGTTCCAATTTTTAGTTTTTCAATAGGATAAGTACGAGAGGAATATTAAACTCTTGCAATCGACAAAAAGTGCTTTTAGATTTGTATTGAGCCTAATATTCATGGCAAGTCAACAAGTTCTGCAATGCATAGCTATGCCGAAAAGGGAGAAATTAGTTAGAAGGCTTAATGTATGTTAACATAAAAATTAAATGAAGAATATATAAAATTTTAAGGAGGTCACATAATTTTAAGGCGATCGAATGTAATTTTTATTAAATTTTATAATATTTGAAGAAAAAAATTCGAAGGGCAATCATCCATCCTTGTTTGTCTGTAATTTCGTTCTGACCCACGTTACTTTTTGTTTTTGAAAGGAAGATCACTTTTTATTATCACTTCATCTGTAAAGCCTTTATGCAGCCAACTAAGTAGTTTGTCATAACCATTCTTTTAGACCCATTTGAGGGGAAAAAAAAATTTGAGAACTATACATTTGTTTGTTTGACTAGTCAAGTTCAGTTCGACTCAATTAGAACGACCGTTACAATAAATTGATATTTGGTAAAGTATTTAATTTAAACTAAGTTGACAATTCAAATTGAACTAAATTGTCCAATTTAAAGTTCAAACCCCCATTCCATTTCAATATTTTGAACTAATATTGAATAGTAATTTCATTCCTATATATTTATATTCATAATTTAACACTATTATTTCATATTATTTTTAATTAAATAACTTTTTTACATATTTCATGTTTATTTTTTAATTAAATGATTTTTTTATGCTTCAAACTAGAGTTTTTAATACTTATTTAAATACAAATTCAAATTATATATGTTGTTTGAATTAATTCTTTAACTACAATCCAAACATTAGTTCGGATTACTGTTTAAACTATATAATATGAATTTTTCTGTTTAAACCAGAAAAGTTCAAACTAACACAATTTGAATTAATAAACCAAATGAGGTAATAGTGTAACTTTTAAGATATCTTAAGGCTTGTTTGTTTTACTGGTTCAGTCTAGTTTAGTTTGGTTTGAACAACTATCATAGTTTGAATTAGTAATTGATAAAGTATTAAGTTCAAACTAAAGTAACAGTTTAAACTGAGTTGAACTAACCAACTTAGAATTCAAACCCTTCTCTATTTTAACATTTTAAACCAATACTAAACAGTGATTTCACTCTTATATATTTGTATTTACAACTTAACATTGTAATTTCATATTATTTTTTAATTAAGTAACTTCTTTTTACATATTTTATGTTTATTATTTAATTAAATATGTTTTTCATGTTTCAAACTAGAATTATTAATACTCATCCAAACACAAATTTGGATTTGATATTCTATTTAAATTAGTACTTTAACTATATATCCAAACGTCAGTTTGGATTATTGTTTAAACTACACAATTCAAAATTTTATGTTCAAATTAGAAAAGTTTAAATTGACATACTTTGAACCAGTAAACCAAATGGGAGGAAAGTTCATGACAAAATTTGTGAGATCCTGGACAAACTTTTGCCCATTTGGTTTATTAGTTCACATTGTTTTAATTTGAATTTTTCTGTTTTAAATAAAAAAATCTAAATTGTATAGTTTAAATAATAATCTGAACTAATATTTAGATGTGTAGTTAAAGTATTAATTTAGAAAGTTCATGACAAAATTTGTGAGATCCTCGACAAACTTTTGCCCATTTGGTTTATTAGTTCACATTGTTTTAATTTGAATTTTTCTGTTTTAAATAAAAAAATCTAAATTGTATAGTTTAAATAATAATTCAAACTAATATTTAGATGTGTAGTTAAAGTATTAATTTATTATTTAATTAAAAATAATATGAAATAATAGTGAAATTATAAATATAAATATAGTGAGATTATTGTTCAATATTGATTTAAAATATTAAAATGAAAGAGAGGTTTGAACTTAAAATTAATACCAACACGTGTTTACTTCCCAATTAAAACACACCCCTGCCAAATTGTTTTTTTTTTTTTTTAGATCCGTTCTCTTTCCAAACTGTTGTAACAAGTTTAATAATTTAACCTTTGTTTGATATCTGAATTGATATCAATAAATAATGTAAAACTATTAACAAATACTATATAAAATAAAATATTATTATAATATAAAATTTTTATATATTATAATTTTTAAATTAATATTCTCAGTTTTAATTTTACGCCTACACGTCTTGTTAATGTGTGCATTATTCATGCAACAGCTAGACATCTGCTGACATTGCCTTGACCATTCGTGGAATTTTATTTTTATTTTTTTGCTTTTTCTTGTAATGTTTGTTTAATAATGTTTTCAATATTGACCTTTCTCACTCAGTCAGTCACAGTGTCATATGGGTGGATGTTTTCTTGGAACGCGGCCTTCTTCATTCAATTCATTTCAGTCAGTCGACGACAAACCCACCCATGCACAACATATTGAAAAGTGGAAAATCTTCTTCCTCTCTCTCTCTCCTCTCTTTCTCTCTCTAACCATTCCTTTGAAAAAAGAGACCCCGTTTTCGTCACCATTTCCTGAGTCACGGAGTTGCAGACATAATCCAATTTGGACACTTCCTTGGGGTTTCGTATTCTTCAATCTTTTCCCTCTTAAATGCTTCCTCCTCTCTCTCTCTGTTCTTCCTCTTTCAGCTTCTGAATCAATCATGTGCCCATAAGTAGCATTCTTTCTTTTACCTTTTTATTAAAAAAACCCTTTTTTTTTACTTCCCAAAAAAAAATTTATGACCTAGAAACTGAGATGAAAGACCAAAAAACTGGAATTTTTTTTTTTTTTTTACCGTTTCTTTCTTTATAGAAGTTTTGGTTCTCGTCTTTGAGAGAAAACCATTTTCCCTGGAAGGTTTAGAAAGAACTCATCAATTATCAAAAGTAAAGTTGATTACTTTTCTAGGGTTTTTGATCGTAATGTGC
>CAMOHE010052997.1:0-16051 GCA_946598075.1 Artocarpus hirsutus | reverse complement strand
TATAGAAAATTATGAAATTTGTTATGCAATCTAAATCAATCAATCTCTTTCTCTCTCATGGAAAGCAACTTTTGGTTATTTTGATTCGTGGAACTTGGAAGTGTAGAGCTCTCAGGAGAGACATCTTGCTCATGCTACCATCCTCCTTTGGAAATCCTCTAAAACACCGGGGACACAAAAAGGAAGAGAGAGAGAGAGAGAGAGAGACTTTTTCTAGGTGATTTGAGGGTATATATGCCTTGTTATTCTTATATAAAAAAGAAACTTCCAAAACAGATTAGAAGACAAACTAAGAGATACAACTAGTCCACCGGATAGATTTAATAGACATACCACCTTAAAGATTGTGATGGATTTCTCCACACATTTTTTTTTTTTCTGTTTCAATATTGTTCCAATTTTTAGTTTTTCAATAGGATAAGTACGAGAGGAATATTAAACTCTTGCAATCGACAACAAGTGCTTTTAGATTTGTATTGAGCCTAATATTCATGGCAAGTCAACAAGTTAGGGAAAAATTAGTTAGAAGGCGGAATGTATGTTAACATAAAAATTAAATGAAGAATATATAAAATTTTAAGGAGGTCACATAATTTTAAGGCGATAGAATGTAATTTTTATTAAATTTTATAATATTTGAAGAAAAAAATTCGAAGGGCAATCATCCATCCTTGTTTGTCTGTAATTTCGTTCTGACCCACGTTACTTTTTGTTTTTGAAAGGAAGATCACTTTTTATTATCACTTCATCTGTAAAGCCTTTATGCAGCCAACTAAGTAGTTTGTCATAACCATTCTTTTAGACCCATTTGAGGGAAAAAAAAAATTGAGAACTATACATTTGTTTGTTTGACTAGTTAAGTTCAGTTCAACTCAATTAGAACGACCGTTACAATAAATTGATATTTGGTAAAGTATTTAATTTAAACTAAGTTGACAATTTAAATTGAACTAAATTGCTCAATTTAAAGTTCAAACCCCCATTCTATTTCAATATTTTGAACTAATATTGAATAGTAATTTCATTCCTATATATTTATATTCATAATTTAACACTATTATTTCATATTATTTTTAATTAAATAAATTTTTTACATAGTTCATGTTTATTTTTTAATTAAGTGGTTTTTTTTATGCTTCAAACTAGAGTTTTCAATACTTATCTAAATACAAATTCAGATTATATATGCTGTTTGAATTAATTCTTTAACTACAATCCAAACATTAGTTCGGATTACTGTTTAAACTATATAATATGGATTTTTCTGTTTAAACAATAAAAGTTCAAACTAACACAATTTGAATTAATGAACCAAATGAGGTAATAGTGTAACTTTTAAGATATCTTAAGGCTTATTTGTTTTACTGGTTCAGTCTAGTTTAGTTTGGTTTGAACAACTATCATAGTTTGAATTACTAATTGATAAAGTATTAAGTTCAAACTAAAGTAACAGTTTAAACTGAGTTGAACTAACCAACTTAGAATTTAAACCCTTCTCTATTTTAACATTTTAAACCAATACAAAACAGTGATTTCACTCTTATATATTTGTATTTACAACTTAACATTGTAATTTCATATTATTTTTTAATTAAGTAACTTCTTTTTACATATTTTATGTTTATTATTTAATTAAATATGTTTTTCATGTTTCAAACTAGAATTATTAATACTCATCCAAACACAAATTTGGATTTGATATTCTATTTAAATTAGTACTTTAACTATATATCCAAACGTCAGTTTGGATTATTGTTTAAACTACACAATTCAAAATTTTCTCTTCAAATTAGAAAAGTTTAAATTGACATACTTTAAACTAGTAAACCAAATGGGAGGAAAGTTCATGACAAAATTTGTGAGATCCTCGACAAACTTTTGCCCATTTGGTTTATTAGTTCAAATTATTTTAATTTGAATTTTTCTGTTTTAAATAAAAAAATCTAAATTGTATAGTTTAAATAATAATCCGAACTAATATTTAGATATGTAGTTAAAGTATTAATTTATTATTTAATTAAAAATAATATGAAATAATAGTAAAATTATAAATATAAATATAGTGAGATTATTGTTCAATATTGATTTAAAATATTGAAATGAAAAGAAGGTTTAAACTTAAAGTTAATACAAACACGTGTTTACTTCCCAATTAAAACACACCCCTGCCAAATTGTTTTTTTTTTTTTTTTTTGATCCGTTCTCTTTCCAAACTGTTGTAACAAGTTTAATAATTTAGCCTTTGTTTGGTATCTGAATTGATATCAATAAATAATGTAAAACTATTAATAAATTTTATATGAGATAAGTTGTTATTATAGTATAAAATTTTTATATATTATAATTTTTAAATTAATATTTTTAGTTTTAATTTTACGCCTACACGTCTTGTTAATGTGTGCATTATTCATGCAACAGCTAGACATCTGCTGACATGCCCTTGACCATTCGTGGAATTTTATTTTTTATTTTTTTGCTTTTCTCGTAATGTTTGTTTAATAATGTTATCAATATTGACCTTTCTCACTCACTCAGTCACAGTGTCATATGGGTGGATGTTTTCTTGGAACGCGGCCTTCTTCATTCAATTCATTTCAGTCAGTCGACGACAAACCCACCCATGCGCAACATTACACATATTGAAAAGTGGAAAATCTTCTTCCTCTCTCTCTCTCCTCTCTTTCTCTCTCTAACCATTCCTTTGAAAAAAGAGACCCCGGTTTTCGTCACCATTTCCTGAGTCACGGAGTTGCAGACATAATCCAATTTGGACACTTCCTTGGGGTTTCGTATTCTTCAATCTTTTCCCTCTTAAATGCTTCCTCCTCTCTCTCTCTCTCTCTCTCTCTCTCTGTGTTCTTCCTCTTTCAGCTTCTGAATCAATCATGTGCCCATGAGTAGCATTCTTTCTTTTACCTTTTTATTAAAAAAAACCCTTTTTTTTTACTTCCCAAAAAAAAATTATGGCCTAGAAACTGAGATGAAAGACCAAAAAACTGGAAAGTTTTTTTTTTTTTTTACAGTTTCTTTCTTTATAGAAGTTTTGGTTCTTGTCTTTGAGAGAAAACCATTTTCCCTGGAAGGTTTAGAAAGAACTCATCAATTATCAAAAGTAAAGTTGATTACTTTTCTAGGGTTTTTGATCGTAATGTGCTTCCCCAAATTCCGCTTCTGAAAAACATGGATTCTGCGCAGAATTCCCCAATCTTGCTTCGCAATGTCGAATTCCATTGCTGCCCATCTCGCCATCCTAATCCTCGACTCTGAACCATGGTCGTTCTCTCTTAGGCATTTTCTCAAAGTTCTTGTCTGCGCTTGAATTTTCCCACCATTTTTGTCCTTGCTTTTTTCTCTTCTTCTCAAGATGGGTTGTGTCCATGGAAAGTGTTGTAGCCGCTACCCTTCGTCTTCCAACGGAGATTCTAGAGAATTCCCAGAGCATGATCCGTACAGTTTCCAGAGAAAACACCTGTTGACGGAGCGTTCATTGGAGTGCGTTCCCGTCCCCTCCCACGACTTCCGTTTGGAATACTCCGTTCTCACACAACGAGGATACTATCCGGACTCACTTGACAAGGAGAACCAGGACAGTTTCTGTATCAAAACCCAGCTCCAAGGCAACCCCAACATCCATTTCTTTGGTGTGTTTGATGGGCACGGACAATTTGGCGCCCAATGTTCGAATTTTGTCAAGGACAGAGTCGTGGAAGTCCTCTCCGCCGACCCGACATTGCTCTCCGACCCCACAGAGGCGTATAATTCGGCTTTCCCGGCTACCAATGCCGAACTCCACGGCCACCCTGACATTGATGATTCGATGAGCGGGACGACGGCGATCACGGTTCTCGTTGTTGGTGACATGCTTTTTGTGGCCAATGTGGGCGACTCGCGGGCAGTTATTGCGGTTAAGGATGGGAATCGGGTTGTTGCCGAGGACCTCTCTCGGGACCAGACGCCGTTTCGGAAGGATGAGTATGAGAGGGTGAAGCTTTCTGGGGCCAGGGTTTTGAGTGTTGATCAAGTGGAGGGGAGTAAGGATCCTGATATTCAGAGCTGGGGTGATGAGGAGAGCGAAGGTGGTGATCCTCCGAGGCTGTGGGTTCAGAATGGTATGTACCCCGGCACCGCGTTTACAAGGAGTGTGGGGGACAGGACGGCGGAGAGGATTGGCGTGGTTGCTGAGCCGGAGGTGTCAGTCGTTGAGCTCACACCGAACCATCTCTTCTTTGTTGTTGCAAGTGATGGCGTGTTTGAGTTTCTCTCAAGCCAGGCTGTTGTAAACATGGTATGTTTAAAATTACCAATTATGTATAGCTTCCCATAAATCTTTTCCAAATAGGTTTTGAATATGTTGAGTTAGAATGTGGTTATGTAACTTATGTTCATTCTCTTGTGTGTGTAAAGCTCAATGTGAATATGTTTTTGAATGTCGGTATACGGTTGCAAACTTAATGTATGGTTTATATATAGTATGTCATGGGTGACTAGAGTTTTCCACGCTTTTTAGGTTGTTACAACTAGGAGTCAATAAAAAAACTTTGTTGGGTCTTGTGGAATTTGAGCAATATGCAAGTTTAATAGTAGCTTGATAGAGCTTGGATTGACTATTCATGGACTTCTAGATGGGCATTTTTTTTTTTTACCTCTGAAATTGTGGGGTGGGGGGGTGGAGAGAGAGAGAGATTGTGTCTTCCCTATTCCCCCTCTCATGTCTCTCCCTATCCTTTAGTGTTATCTGTATTCCATTTGTTCCAGTGTCACATAATTTCCAGCTCGTTTGGTATAGAAAATTATAATGGAAACTCAATTTTTTTTTTAAAGAAAACATTAAAGCAAAAAGGCTTGAATTGTGGTTATTATTTAGTTTGTCCTTGACAGATTATAGAGTTCCCTTGTTTCTTTCTTCATTTAGGCTGCAAAGTATACGGATCCTCGTGATGCCTGTGCTGCCATTGCTGGTGAATCTTATAAACTATGGTTGGAGCATGAAAGCCGGACAGACGATATAACGATCATCATTGTTCACATCAGAGGCTTGAATGTATGAATTATGTAAACTTTCTTATGGTTGCATATTTTGCTGCCTTTTGTTTTTGCTCTTCTTTTTGTTCTCCATTACCCGGACAGATACCATGCCTTGTTCTGGTCTAAACTTGTGTATGTTATTTTACTGCCATGTGGTAAATCTGCTTGGGTATGGCTATAAGTTTGGGGTCCAATTTAGAGAGTTTATGTCATTGGAAAAATGTTGTTTTAACTTCATATATGAAATCATTTTATTTTTAATTTGATTTGTATGCCTTCTCCCGAAAAGAGGTTAAATCTTACTAGGAAGTTCCAACTATATTGGTTTTGTTACGGGGGGATACGACTTATGTAAGACCTCCATTGCCACGTATAACTAGACCATGTCATGAACGATTTCTTTTTTTTTTTTTCTGAAGAAAAAGAAGAAAAAAAGGGTTCTGAGAGAATATTACCCTATCTCTTCCTGTTTGCTGGTTTGTTTAACCCTTTTTTTTTCTTGTGTGTTTGCTTATAGTCTGCAGCTCGATCTACGGATGGATCAAGTGGGATCAATAGTAGAACTGCCTTAAGAAAAGGGAAAGGAACTTCAGACATATCCGTGGCAACTGGGTCAGATGTTTATCGCTCAGTACGAAGCGATCTCTCAGATCTACAGTCCTATCAGTATCATGTCTCAATGAATCGAAGCCCAGCTATTGTTGTTCCATCTCCCACATGTCAAAGGCCCTTAGAAGTGGTGGGTCTCTCTAACTTTGCACTATTGCAATCCCTAACATTTGCTCCGTGCAATGTATCTGAGCATCGCATGTGTTTTTTGTATCTTCCTGTACTGCAGTGACTCAACTGACTGTTCTTCTTGAAGCTGCCCTGCATCTCCTTGGCACTTAATCCAAGCGGTACCGGCCTGCTGCCTTTTAGGACTCCTTTAATATTTAACAATTTCCGTCACGGTATTTTCTCAAGGAAGAAACAAAACATCTTTTAAGCATTTTCACCATTAATCTTTGTAAATCCACTATTCTAGAGTTAGTGTTAAAGAACATTCTTGTTTAAATACTGAATCTTGTGTTTGCCTTGTCAACAACAGGATACAGGTTAGCAGTGCGGTCAACTGGCAGCAAAAGTTGGTAGTCCTACGTTACGATACTTGTTTACTGATCGCTAGCACGTCGCTAATGTTACTTTTTCACACGGTTTTCTGACTATACCAATGCCTTGAGGAGAAGAAAATTTGCTCTCCTTCAAATATAGCCTTGGCGTCCACTGATCCCAGGAGTGTAGAGAACTAAAGATCAAATAAGATTTGTAGTCACAAGGATGTTCTCTTGCGGGAAGTTGGAAGTTGATGATCACGTAGTTGCAGGATGCAGAAGTAAAGTGTTTATTTTACTACACGGCATTCTGCCAAAAACAATGTACAAAATTAAGCTTAGGTTGTGATTCTTCATCTCCTTGGTTCTTAGAAGAATGCCGATAGCCCAGTTTTTATTGGCATGAAATGCTAGTTTGAATGGTTTAGTTTAGTTGGTTTATGCATGACTAGCTTATGAGCAATTACAATTTACAAGGGACTTCGCGTTTGTCATGAATGATGATGATCACAACTCCGACTCGGACTCTGACTCATTTCCGATTTTGCAATTTTTGTTTTTTTGTTTTTTTTTTAAGTCTGTGATCAGAGATGAATGTTCCGGTCACAAAACTGAGAGGTTTATGACTCAATCATGTCAAGATAAGAGACGATTAGCATGAAAATAAGGCCTTTTTCATACTGTTGTCCTTGTTTGTTGAGAAAGTGACGAATCCCAAGAGTTGAGAGCGGCCTACATGTCTTTGCCTTTTGAAGCACCCTGAAGGTCCATCCAATAAATTGATAGCTTGTCCGTTAGAGAGTTGTACTTGCAAGAACTGCCAGCCAATTGCTCGAGAGAAAGGCTACATTGATGTGCAAGCCCCCATAAACTCTTGTGATTTATTCATCCTCCAAACTCCAAAGGCAACTTTTAATGACTGGTCCCCCCTATAACATAGATATATTTCTTTTTGCTCCTTTCTCATTGCCATTTGCCACACTGGCCCATTTTTAGTTTCTTTTAGAGCAATTTATTAAATAACATATTTTCTAAATAACATAATTAACCGAGTTGCAAAAAAAGATTTTTTTTTTTAATTTTTTTTTTTAAGTTTTCAGAAGTGTTCAGTATGAAATTTTCAATTTGGTCCCCAATTGAATCAACCCTAAATTGGAAAATCCTAATCTTAGAGTAGAAAATCTTATCTCTCTCCTCCCTCCCCCTCTCCCTCCGGCAACGACAACTTGGCGACAGCTTCGTGGTGAGACGATGAGTCCCTTTTCTCTTCAGTGAGATTAGCAGCCACCATCTTCCTCCCCCTCCTCGTCTTCTCCTTTCTACGTCGTCGATTGCGTTTCTCCCCGGCTGCGATCGAAAACTTCGTTGCGACTTCGTCTGTCGCCATCGAAGATGAAGCAATAGCTCCGCGCCGTCATCGAGAACATCACCCACCTACATCGCCGTCGGAAACGAGGGAGAAAAATGGGCAATGAATCTTAGATGGTCGGCGACAAGAGATCCACGACAGCTTCGATCTCGTCTAGGCTCGATAATTGGCGACGAGAGATCCGTTGTAGCTTTGATCTTGTCTGGGCTCGATTTCTGAGCGACTCTGGCAACTCTGATAGATCTGCACGACTTCGACCACTGGTAACACCGTTGAGGCCAGTTTTTCAATAATGGGACGTAGGTAGTATGAGAGAATTTTTTGGATTTTGGTGTGAAGAGGCATTTTTGGAATTTTGAAAAATTATGCTGTTTTTTGTTTCACCTAAAAAATGTACGGTATTAATTTTTATTCCACACCTGAACTTGCTATCTTCTTCTTTCACCCCTCTTTGTAATAGAGACTGGATCAACTCTACTCATGAATGGTCAAAGCTTGTTTGAGATTCTTTAGATGATTAAAAGTCCAAAATAGAAAGATCGCTTAACGGGCGTGGAGTTTAGCTTTGTCGTCTTGCGGTCGTTTCTTTAAAGGAAAGAAGAAATCATATAGGAAGCAACATTTGTTTGTTTTTTGGCTATCGAAGCTGGATCGTGAACTTTTTCTTCCCCTCTTTGCTTGAAGATTTTGCAGCCGCAGATAATTAGCGCTAGAAGTATACAGGCAATTTCTCGTCTATCCTGTTTTGTAACAAGTTACATTTCTCCAACAACTTGCTCAACTTTTCAGCTTCCTCGTTTACAACGCGAGCCACCGCAACTTCTCCAACGCCATTATCCACAATAATGGTTTCACGTTCCCGACCAACCCGGGAATTGTCCTCCATGAAATCACTTGTTGTAACGGCCTCTTCAGATTCACCATCATGGGCCAATTGGGAAACAACTTGATCAGCATCTGGCAGTGGCTGATACTTTGCTGAAATGAAGAGGGTTACAAGTTACTTGGATCATTTCATCTAGAGATGGTTGATTTAAACGATAAGGAGACGGTTCACTGCCCTCAAGACCCAACACATCCAGATCGCAAATAGCTGGAGTGAAATCAGGACGCTCCAAAACATAAGCCGAAGATAGCGGCCCACTGGCTACGCCCATCAATCGCCAATTGAAAATACGCTTGAAGATCATAACCCAATTCGGAACAATGTGGAAGCACAAGCCGTGCAGCTCAAGTCGAGCAGTTTGCAGCTTTATAGATGCCTCTTTTATAGCAAGCGCATGTCCCATCAATATGCTGGATTCTGTCAAGTATGTGATCAAACTCTTTCCGAATTCTAATTGCTGGATCTCAATTGCTCCGCCTACGCCTGAACCTTTGGCCAAGTAAGATAAGTCATCGTGTAAAAGAGGAAGTTTACAATCCTGCAGTGCAGAAATCAGCGGTTCAATTTTCTCAGCTGAACTCCACCCATTTTCCGGCATGCACCCCTCCACAAACCTATACTCGTTAGTGAACTCTTCCAGCAAAGCAATCTCAGGGCAGGGCCAACTTATACGATTTGCTTTGGCAGCAGTGTCAACATCCACAAGTGACTGATCTAAGGCTTCGTTGAATGCTCGGACACAATCTTTTGGATCTACTTCGTTGTCTTTCATCCTGTGTAGTTCCTCCAAGGAAGGATTCAAATGGGTAAGAACAAGTTCACGTGTTTTAACGCAATGAAGAACAAGTTGCGGAGGTGATTCACTTGCCAGCCACTGTAGCCCCTCCCTCAATCGGCTGTCACTAAAAAACCCATCCAAACATTCTAATTGCTGGTCTTCGACAAGGGAAACAACCAGAAAGCTACTAATGCGTGACTTGTCCATGTCAAGGAGGCCTGATTTATTTGCTATAACACAGGGAAAATCTGAAGCCTCATCCTCGAATGAGCCACTTAAGATTAGAAGAGGCAAGCAAGAACCAGAAGGAATTGACATCAAAAGTTTATGGAACTGAGCTTTTTGATGATTCCAAGGGATGCTATCACTTACAAGGAACAAACCCGCATTTGCACCAGACAGTATCTATCAGATTATTGAAATTTGCCTCCTTGACTAAAGACAAACAACAGGTCAGATCTGTACACAATTTGCCAGGAATCCATTTCTTCCAAATTGACAGCCCAGGATATGAAATTACCAAATCGTCAGCCGCTTTGCTTGAAGGTATGAGTTTTGAGTGCAACCATGAACCCATTCGCAAATGGGCAGTTTGGCCGCATTTACGCAAATCAGCTTCTTCTGGATTTGGAGAACATACAATAATTTTCCAACAGAGGCATTTAGCATCAGGGTTTCTCCTGCTCAACATAACCGCTATGTCTTCTGAAACATTCAGTCTTGACCAAGATTGTTCATGCTTTGTTTATCTCTCCCTCAAAACATGATCAATTTCAAACTCCCCAGATGTGTTGGGTGGCCAAAAAAAAGGAATTAAGAACTCCGATGACAACGAATCAAGTTTAAGAGAAAGTCACTTCAACTAGTAGTATATTTGCTCAATAAATGAAGTGTAGGACGAAGAGAAAAAAGAGACACAAGTCGTGTTAAATTCACACTATAGCTCACGAAGACAGAGGAAGAGGACTTTACTAACAATTAAGGCATACAAAGAAAATTCAATCAACTTCCTTTCTTTTAGAAAAAAGTGCAAAAGAAAAACCAGTAATATAAATTGCAAAATATAGAAAAGCTTACATCTCGTTTCGGTTGAAACATTGGCCCCAATCGTAATGAATCCAATGCAGCAGTTGCAGCTAGCTGCCTTTGCTGTCGCAACTCCCTCTTCCTTGAAGCACGTCTCTTCCATGATCTGAGCAAGGGAAATACAAAAACAATAAGGCACATGATGGAGCAAATAATAGTTATAACAAATAGGTATAACAAATAGAAACCTTATTATCAACTTGAGTTTTGCCTCGGCAATTTCTTCATCTTGATAGTTCACCATAACTTCCTCATTTTCATAATCCTGGAGGACATCCGAAGGTTCTTTGTCTTCCAACTCATCAACTGTATCTTGAGGCACTGGAGTCTGTACGGTATTATTGTATGGAATCTCTGGAAGTCTATCTTGCAGAGTTGTCTTTGAAACAAAATTCATTGGCATTTCTTCTCTGTCAAAATGCATGCTTATCTGTGGAGGCATGCTGAAAGAAACATCATTGTTTCGCTATTCTTCGTTACTAACTCTGATAGGCAAGGGTTTTGGCAAGGAGAAATCCGACAATAAAGGATGGAAACCAGGCAACTGATGCTCATCTTTATGCTGCTCACTAAAAATGGGATTTTCAACAACGGGCTGCAATTTTTTGGGTCCTTTCGTGGATGGAACAACTTCAAAATCAGCCATTTCTTCATCAACCGCATACACGGGACTAAAAACTTCAACAGAAGAGGTATTGTGGATAGATTTTTTCTTTTCATCAGATGGGGAATTTTTTAATTTGTTATCAGTTTTCTTGGCCTTCTGAATTTCTTGAGGTTCTTTAGTAGGTGATATGACTAGACTAGGAGGTGAAACATCCTCAAATATCAACCCTTATTTTTTATGATCAACCAGTTTAGAACACTTGGTAAGATAGTCCTTATCGCTGTTGAGAAATGGTCCTTCCTTAACCAGACATGGCTCTTCAAAGACCTTTATAAGGAAACCATGGTACTCCAAAAAGCTTTCCATGTCCTCCTATTTTCATTTACAATGAAAACGTAAAATAAGTAAGAACAGTATATATTCAATCTCCAAACAAAACAATTTACAGAGTGTCAAGTCAAGTCAAGAAATAAGGTACCCCCATTGCCAGCCACTTAGCAACATGGCTAACAGGTAGACCTTGATTATTCTGAAGTCCAGCATGTAGAGAAGCAAGTGCTTGTGTCCGAAACTGGTCAAATAGAATAGGAAATAATGAAACAGTGTACTACTATATCGTGCATGTGCGCAAAAATACTTGTGTAAGCTCAAATAAAGAAATCAGATGCAACATAAAATTCCAATATAGACAACAATTATGATCATCTGGTGACCTATGAAAATGTGTGATTTATTATTGGGCTCCAAAACTGTAGGAATAGGCTACCCAAGTCTAAGAGAGATCAATGTAAAAATTGCTTTATACCTTAGCAAAGTGAGCATGCATTAAGCATGCTTGAAGATAACTTGCTTTCCTTGCAGGCCCAAAAAAAGGCAATAGAGTTTCCTGTTCTACAGGCTCTGGAAAACCAAAACAATTTACTTACTAGATTATGGTTTGTATGGTTTCCAGGAAATACAGCAATAAGGAGTAACAACCTTGCCACTTCACGTGCAAACAGCACCTCTTTTGTCTGTCTTATCTCAGGAGTCATCTTTGCAAGATCAAGTGAGAGCTCTGCCGGTTCAACCTAGGAGGAATGACTTTTTTCATGGACAACAACAAAATGAAACTTTTACAATTAAGCAGCTGCTGTAGATGACTTACTATGTACCCAGGATGCTTGTCTAGCTTGAGAAGTGCATAGTAACCATGAAATTCTTTCTCTGTGGGAGTGGATATTCCTTTCTTTCTGTGATCATCATACAGTTGAAACAGTTCAACTGATGTTTTATTCATCTGTTCAATGTTCAGGTGCGCATCAAAACCCTCAGAGAAGCCTTCTCCCTTTGAGTATTCACACAGTTCGTGCATGGCAATTATGTGAAGTCTTATCTGAAACAGACCCAAAACAATTAGAAATATTAAACAGTTATGAACGACCAGGATTTGTGCATGACACCAAACATATTTAAGCCTGCAACTGGAATAATAATAATTAAAAAAAAAGAGCACGTATCTCAGGTGCTAGTGGAAAAATTATAAAATTAACCTATGACACTGGTTGAACATGAAAGAAAGTTCCTTATCCAGAACTAATGACAAGAGTACTGCCACAAACCAACTAAAAACAATGAAAGGCTAAGGCTTTGTTTGGCAACTTAGTTGAAACTAATAAATTCCAACCACTAAAGTGTAAAGCACTAACATACTATAGCAAAAAGCAAAAGCTCACTACAGTATAAAGTACTCACATGCTATAATATTTAAGTTTCAACTTCAAGTTCCAACTTGGTTTCCAAACACTCTCTAATTCATTATGAAACAAGAAGGTTATGAGATTGAGAGTCTACTTTAAGTTTCTATCTTCATGAATGCAAGAAAGTCTGGTCTCAATTGCAGACCTTTTGTGCTAAAACTAAAGTTTCTTTATAATAATTGCTAAATCAATACATACCATTTGCTCCAGCATAGTAATAGCACCTTCGTTAAAAATGTGTTGCATTCTTAAATCCATTCTAATTGCTCGCATCCTATCCCACAAGAAGTTATATATGCCAATAAACCTGTCATTATAAGGCTGATCAAGCAAATTGAGCATATAGTCAATTGTCTTCTGCAGAACAGGCATTGGTCTTATCAAGTTTGCTTCCCTCTCAGCTGTCCTAGTATACTACAACAGAACAAAGATAACGCATATTAACACTCGTTATAGGGTAAAAATTATTAAAAGTTTCAGCCAAAATGTAACAGCCTGTTTTTATATAAAACACAGAGTACGAAAAGCACTACCTTTTTAACAGCAAGGTATTTGCTAGTCTGATTTCTATCGCCATCCAACCGTTCAAACTGGTCAAGATCCCCTTTTCTCTCAAGCAAAGAACCATATTAAAGGAGAAAAATTAAATTTCATAAGAAATCCATAGAAGAAGGAAGTAGTAAAGCCATACAAAATAGTATATCAATAGAACTTAAATTAAACAGTCAAGTACACTATTTTTTTTAAGAACTATTCTTTCTCTTGTAACCTTTAGAAACTGCATTGAAGACCTGAACGTTGCAAGTGGCAAAAATTTATCAATTAGTTCACAAGTTAGCTCTACTCATGAAGTTGGGAGACATACCAGGACACATATCTTTGCATAAACCAACAATAACACTGTATGATCTCGAGCCTTCATGCTCAGCTAAAGGACTGCCATTAGCAAACTCTTCAGCCAATTCTATAGAATGTTCTGGACTTAATTTGTTCCTCCCAACAATAGACGGTTCATGTCGAATGGTTGATATCTTTATCTCTGCAGCATCAGAACTGCTTTGTGCCTTTTCTCCTAGTTCAACCTTGAAGCGGGCCAATCTCTTTGCCTTGGCTTGCATTTCTCTGTGAATAGATTCAAGATTCAAGATGTTCTGAAGAACAAAAAATATACTAAAACTTCATAATGAAAAAAATTAACCCATACAAAATCCTACTGTAGAAATATTCTCGGGTAGTTTGTTTTTAGGAAGTTATTCTTGATTTTATTTTTTCTTTGTTTGTTACTAGATTTGCTAAGAAACCGAACCTATAGAATAATGGCCTGCGAGCCTAATATTTAGGAATATCCTAGAAATATCTAGAGGTAGTTAGTTTCCCTGATTTTTAGGAGAATAGGATTCTGCCAAGTTCCTATATATATGTATTCATTTGTTTACGAATTATCAATCAGAAAAATTATTTCTGAAACAGTTTCATGGTACCAGAGCCACACGCTTTATATTGCGACTCTTCTCATTTTCCTTCTTTTTTTTTTCCCTTAAAAAACGACGATGAGCGCAGAGCAAGAGGTGTCCTCGTCAACAACATCTCAGGTGCCGGTTCCAGTCCAAACATCTGCATCCTTTGGAGAAGGGCAGTCACTGCAGATAACAAATCACAAACTCGATGGAAGAAATTTCCTCCAATGGTCTCAATCAGTACTCCTGGTAATACGTGGCCGCGGCAAGATGGGCTATATCACGGGAGAAATTTAGAAACCTGAGGCTGGTGATCCCTTATATGCTTCATGGGAACTCAATAACTCCCTTGTAATGGCATGGCTCACAAACTCAATGGAATCTCATATCAGCCGCACATCTTTTTCTTCGGACAGCAAAAGCTATATGGGATGCAGTAAGGGAGAATTACTCAGACCTGGAAAATGCCTCTCAAGTCTTTGAGATTAAAAATAAACTCAAAGATATACGACAGGGCAGTCTTGATGTCACGGAGTATTACAACATTCTCCAAACTCTCTGGCGAGAGCTCGACATGTACTACGAAGCAGACTGGGGAGATTTAGAAGGTAATGTTAAATTCAAAAATCACCTTGATAAGGAACGCTTATACGAATTTCTGGCTGGGTTAAACAAAGACTTGGATGAGGTGAGAGGCAGGATTCTGGGAAGAAGACCACTTCCATCCATCGGTGAAGCATTTGCGGAAGTACGACGGGAGGCTAGCAGGCGCCATGTCATGCTCGGAAAAAGGGATCAAGTGATCACTCTAGCCGGGGAACGACCTGCTGAGACCATGGCTTTGGCAGTTAAAGGATCTTCTGACCGAACAAGTGGAGAGCAGAAGGAGAACTCACGAGGAGGGCGTCCTTGGTGCAACCATTGCAACAAAACGGGCCACACTCGGGAAAAATGTTGGGATCTCCATGGCAGGCCCACAAATGCTAGGGTCAAAGGTACGAACAACAGAAGTAAGGGCTATCAAGTAAAAACAGAAGAGAAAGGTGAAAACCTGGGTACCAATGATGAACAAATCCATGTACTCTTGAGCAAAAGCCAACTCGAACAGCTTCATAAACTTCTCAACCAGCCCGCCTGCAGTAATGAACCAACTACAGCTATATGCAGTCTTGCACAAACAGGTATGACCTCTAGTGTTCAACAAAACAAGCAACAGCCCTGGATTTTTGATTCTGGGGCCACAGATCACATGACAGGTAACCGTTTTTTATTTGACTCTTACCAACCATGCAATAGAAGTTCACGGGCAAAGGTTGTTGATGGCACCTACTCCTCCATTGTGGACCAAGGTTCCGTTCGGCTATCAGATACAGTCATCCTACAATTAGTGTTATACGTGCCTGGTTTAGATTGTAATTTAATTTCCATCAACAAGCTGACTAAGGACCTAGGCTGCGTTGCTAAATTTTCTCCTCATTTGTGTGAATTACAGGAGCAAAGATCGGGGAAGATGATTGGGACTGCTAGAGTGGAAGGCGGACTTTATTTCTTTGGAGATGATGAATATGCTGAGAAACAAGCACTAAATACCGATAGTACATCCTCTTTTATGTCTAGTAATGATGTAATAAGATTGTGGCACAATAGGTTAGGCCATCCGAATTTTCTTTATCTTAAACGCTTGTTCCCAAAATTGTTTATCAATAAAAATCCAAATTCTTTTTACTGTGAATTCTGCCAATTGGCAAAGCAATCTCGAACATCATTTCCACCCAAAGCTTACAAAAAGTCTCACCCATTTACCTTGATTCATAGTGATATCTGGGGTCCCTCTCGTGTTAAAAATATCTCTGGAAACCAGTGGTTCATAACATTTATTGATGATCACACAAGAGTTTGTTGGCTCTACCTCCTTAAAGAAAAGTCTGAGGCAGGAAAAACATTTCAAACATTTCACTCCATGATTAAAAATCAGTTCCAAACATCAATTCAGATATTTCGTACGGATAA
>CAMOHE010052996.1:0-80259 GCA_946598075.1 Artocarpus hirsutus | reverse complement strand
TAAGACGACAACATTTGCATGCCTAATTCACCTCAGGTGTAGGTTTTCTAGTCCAACTTCAAAAAGAGCCAAGGCATAAATTACAAAATTTTTAATAGCCGTTTGTATAATCACAACGAATTTTCAAAATCCAGTATTCCTACACGGTGTCCGACGTACACCTAAGAAAGCGTCCCCCGGCTTCTTTGGTTCAGTCAGTCTCTGTATGTAACCAAGCAAGTGGAAAATGATTACCATTTGAGCTACAAAGGTTTTATTGAAGTTTTTGCGTGAAAAAAGATCAAGTTGAAGAAACATACCTTTAAGATCTAAGAAAAATGTTCATGACTTACTCAAGGAAAGATCTACGTGGATGTAAGCTACACTAGCCACGAAACATAAGAAGAATGCTATCGCCAACATTAACGGCTCCGCGAGCATGAAAATTGGGTTGAAAGTGTAGTAAACCTGCAAAACAAAGTGTAGATGGATTAAAAGGTTTTAGACATTTCGAACTTGGACGGACATAGGACGCGAGTCTAAAAAAGACTTCAAATTAAAGGCAAAGAGAAATAAGGATTCGTTAAGCTTTAAATGGCCTTAGTTTCTTTGTTGATCATCCAAAATATATTAAAGGCTTTATCAGCTGAAAGACAAATAAGGAGAAAGCAATTTTACATTTGAAATGTTATTTGGTCAGCATCTATTTTAATTATGTCAGTATTCAAATAATCTTCCACTGACTTGGTAGAACAAGGACATTCCAAAGCTTCTAATTGGTGTTTCTAAGCACTTAACTAATTAAACCTCACAGATAAACTTCCAAACTTAAATGTGCATGATAGAAAAGTCATTGACTCACCTGGAAAGGAGAGTTGTGCTCAGGGACTACGTTTTTCTTTTCAAGAACCACCACCATCCTTCCAACGACATCGAGGTATGAATATTTGGTCTGCCAAGATTAAAATGAAAGGAAATAAAATTTCAGTTTATCCAGTGTCAGAATTCAGTTGCTGTACAAGTACATAGTCAATGTCGCTTATATTTTTCCTTTTACATCCAGTGTTATTTCATATTTGACCTAAAAGAAAAGGAAACAAAGAATGATCTGGACACGTGTGTGCACGAGCTCGCATGCGCGTGTGTATACATATTCATATAAGTTTTATGCCAAATATGATTTTATCACGCTCTTACTTCATGATTTAATAGTTACCTCCAAACGCTGCTGTACTGGGAAAGTAGCAACAACAGATGGGTCTTTTGATCCCTCTGGTAGCACGACCTAAAACATAACAGTTCCCAAGTCATTTTCTCTCCATCGGTTAAGACAAAACAATTAACAAACAAATGCAGAGAATCAGATAATAACAGTTAACTGCATACTTTGATGGTCAACTTGTCCACCACTGTATCAGCCAGAGGACAACCGAAAGTGAAGTTTAGGTATCTCCTTCCATCAGGTGACTCAAAAAGGAAATCTTGCAATGGTATCCCATAGCCAATGACAAAAGTAGCTTTCCAACCTCCAAATAAAGGATACCTAGGTTCAATTTCAAGTTCTGACTGCAAGGTGCAGGTATGAAGTTAGGAATACACAAACAGGATGACAACTGATAAGCTTTTAAAGGATATACCATTCCACATTGTTTCCCACTTGAACCTCTTCCCATTTTTAGAATACATAAATGTGTAGTAATAATTAGCAATCATAAAATATGGTCCTGCATTTTAAATAAAAAATGGACAGAATATCTACATAAAAATTGGTAAAATTCTGAAAGATATTTAGCTAGATTCCTTATAGCGTTAACATGTGATGCATATAAATGCTACTGACTTGTTCAACTCCAAAACACTTCCATCAAATAAACTAAAATACATTTGATAAAATCTCTTTTACTATTTGCACTCTATATTCCATATGGAAAGTAAAATGTTGAAAGTCAATTTGGAAATTGAATTTCAAAAAGAGAATATACCAAATTGTGAAATATGCGGCAGGTATAACTTATCATACTCTTAACGTATATCCCGCTACTTAAAAATACCATTTGCACACTAAAGCTTACATTCAAAATTTGAGTATGATTAATTTGCTTGGATATAGCTATTTGACTACTTGTATGCAAGAACAAAAGTTAAGAAAAAATTAAATACCTTTTGATAGTCTGTTCGTAAATGTGATGATGAGATGTTCCCTATATCATCACGGTAGTAGACTGAGTGAACCCTAGGAGGTAGTCTTGCTAGAAGATTCTTAAATGAGGAGACGCCACTAAAAGACGGCCTTGACTGATATTCAACCCTGCCAAAAGGAATATTAATCATTTACTACAACTACAACATGAACTAAAGATTTGAAGACGGGGTCTGGCCATAAAAGTGTAGTTCAGGGAAATTCAAAATTGAGTGACAAACACAAGAACTGTCCTGGTTTGAGTCCCTAATCGCTTGAGAGAGAGAGAGAGAGAGAGAGAGAGAGAGGGAGGGAGGTACTCAACTATCATGTAAAAAAAACTAGTCCTTTGGTTTAAATCAGTGTTCTTGTCTAAAGCTCAATGACTTCTAAGCAGCATAAAATCCTGAAACATCAAGATCCGCTGCAACCTCATACTTTATATAATTATGCATACAGGATATGTTTCAATCACGCAAACCATATATGCACTTTTGCATATTCCTTCATTAGAAGATATCTACGACAGTTCGACAGATATTTCTTGTTCAAGCATGAGAAGGTACTCAACTCCTATACTCATAAGTAGCTGAAGGGCTGGTTTAGTTTCATTCTCTCCCCCTCCCCTCTCTAGTTTAATCTTTTGCATTAATGTACTACTTCATCTAACCCTTCTTCACTTTTGACGTCTCAGAAAGACAAATTTACTTTTGCTACTCGTCGTTCACTCTGTTTAAAACTTAGCATGGCCCAAAACCGAATTTGCATTGTATTTCCAATGATTCAAAATATGAAGAAACAGAACATAAATATCATAAGGACACACCGCCGTACCTTGAAAAAACACCTTTGTGCCGAGCACCAGCATGAGCCAGCTTATAATGCTCTGTGATCTGAAGGCTGCCCCAATGAGATATTTCCACTTCACGTACAAGCTCCTCAACAACAGCAAATGGATTGTTATTCTCAAAATGGACAATGATTGGAGAAAACGAATAGGGTGCACGATCACTGTATGACCCGTACTTTAGCTCTGTACCAGCGCGGTCAGTGGATTCCACTCGGGTGAATGATTCCACCTTGCTAGTAGGCGTCCTAAGAAAAGTTGTCTGTTGCTTGATGTAATACGGTGACAATATTAAAGCACTATCACGATAGTAAACCAACTGAGACTCCGATTGGCTTATCTCAGCTGGGAAAGGCTCTAGTGAGTGAGTCAACACATACAGCACTTCTATTGTTGCCGTGTCACCTTTGCTTAATGGATTGAGCAAAGATATACTGAAAAATTTGGCCCCATTTGGCCCCTTGTGTAGTTCACTTGGTTTCACATCAAGGGGAAGATACATCTTCTTTTTTCGTTTTCCAGCAGTCACTGCTGCTTTAACGAGCGCTAAACAATCGACCTCAGTTGGTGGAAATGCAAGAAGCACTTCCGAAGCAGGAGATTCACCAGTATTTTCAATCTGAATGCATAGCCATTGGTCAAATAAGGATTTTGAAAATTTTGTACATTCAACCACCAAACAAATTTTGTCCAAGCGTTTAATGCATTTTACCGAATTTCTAATGTATCGTGGCAACAGGAAACTGGCAAAAAATCAGACTTCAAAACCCAAGGTAAAGATTTGAGGTAGGAAGCCTCCTAATGTAGAAAAATGCTACATATTTTCAACAGTGGTACTCCTGATGTACTGATCTTCTAACCAGCCAGAAATTTCTACGTGAAAACTATTTGGCTAATTGGGGTAGTAGCATATGAAGTCAGACTTACTTTAAAAGAAAAATATGATAATCACCATTATAATGCATATTACTGCTCAAATTTATAAGCCCTTTACTAAGATCAGTGCCTAGAATCAGCAGTACCAAACCCCTATAATATTCCGATTTGTCAATACATTGCACAAAAACCAAATCAACAAAACATTTCTTTGCATAAACTAATATTAATTCATAAAAATCAGGTAGATTAAGGTATTTTAATCCAAAAATCGGAGGAAAACCGTACCTTTAACGTTAAGAAGACTTTGATAATGTGAGAAGTCAAGTCAATCTGCAAAAATATTGATCAGTCAAAAAACTCAAAGATCACGAATTCACAAGCAACAAATGGAGACCGAATAACTCCACGGATAAACAAATTAGGTTCTAAAAATTGATTTTTTTTTTGTATTTTCGTTTTTTAAAAAAAATTTTGACGAAGCGAAATTGAGTGGTGATCAAGTTTGCTCACTCTGCGCTCGGCGTTGAGGATATGGATGCCCTGAGAGGAAGACGAAGCCGCGATTAAAGAAAAATGGGATAAGATCGAGAAGATTAGGGCTAGGAGTAGGGCTGTTACGCCAATTCTAAGCTCAGCTGCCATGGCTTCTCTCTGTTTCTTTTGCCAAAGCCAAACTGAAATCTCAGAGTCAGACGAGCAGAAGCACGTAGACTTCCCTCCTTTTGCTAAAGCGTTATTGGGCTAATATGAACTTTGGGCCTAAGACCGTTTCGGCAAAACGCGGGGAATAACATTTTAAAAAAGAAAAAATCACAGTAGCTATCGAAATTTTGTTTTGAAATTAAAATGTAATATAATATTTAAAATATTATAAAAATATGGTTAATGATATAGTAATTATCTTAATGATATTATATATTGTATGATATAATTACGTATAAATAATTTTAATGATATCATTATGAAACATTTGTAAAATTTTTATAAATTAGAGTAATATTTTAATTCAATAAACGTAATTGGGTCAATTGTCTCATTAACTCTTTAAAAAATTTTACCAAAAACTGTAAGAGTCAATTTGATGAACATTATTTCCATACTATCAATTTTGATTTCTATGACTCCTGTAAAAAATAAAAAGATAAAAAAATAAAAATTTGAAACACATCACTAAGAAATAGAAAGAAAGAGAAGAGAGAGAAAAAGGTATGAGGAGAGAGGAAGAAGAGCGTGAGACATAGAGTGAGGGAAGAGAGAGAGGAAGAGCTGGGTGATAAGATTTTTTATAAAGGTAATTTAAGCATATTATATGTCAAAAGTAATATGAATAAAAGATTTGGAACAAAAAAAGTAGTACAAAGCATTAGTGATATTAAATAAGTAGCATGAGACCTAATTTTCTCAAATTAAAATTCAACATAGTATTGAGACCATCTTAAATAGGTTCTTAATGACATAGTAATTATTTTAATATAACATATTTTATATTATATAATTACATATTAATTATTTTAATGATATCATTTTAGGACATATATAAAATATTTACAAACTAGAGTCATTATATTAATCATTTTATACACAACTTTATAAAATATGAAATAATATGCAATTGTATGCATGTTATATTAGAAAAACTATGAGTAGGCACTTTTTTAGATGGCATATTATAATGTATAAACATGTTATCAAAACATCATAAAATTATAACATCAAAATAAATAATAAATTTTTGATTGAGTCCTTTTAGATAATTAAATTACAACATGTAAAAAAATAAAATAAAACTACGGAGGCCTTCTGCAAATGACATATTTCCCGGCTCCATTTGTGGTGGACTACATCAGTTGGGTTGCTATGGCAAAAGTGATGGGTTGTTGCGAACAACTTATGGGCCCAAGTTCTAAACAGGCCTAAACGTCCATTGGGTTTTTGAAAGTAACCTAGCAGTTATCATCTTCTCCATGGCGTCTCCCACCTGCTCAGACCCGACGGCCGCCATTGAATTCTGCAACGTTCTAGCTCTAATGCATCGTCAAACACCGCTGACGATAAGCGTCATAGCACCAGAGAGCCCAACTTATTGGCTGGCCAAGAATGGCAATGCTCAAAAGTCGTGAGTTTCTCTCCGTTCACGGCCGAGCCGAATTTGCTTGAGGCCGAGTACTGGCGGCACTCCTGGCCGAGCAAGAAAGCTCAACGTCTAGCCCACAGCCCTTAAGGCCTAGCCGTCATAGCCAGACGCTATTGAAACCGACCGAACGCATCTGCGCTCCTGTCGGCTCTACAGGCCTGCACGTAAACTTTCTTGGCCTAGAAGCGTCCGCTGTTCCTGGTCGCGTTAGTCACCGGAGTCCATGAAGGAGGCAGAGTGGTTTAGGCTGACGGAAGGCAGCAGTGCTCAAGGCCGAGCCGTGAGGCTCAAGGTTGAGCACTGCTGGGCTTTCACTTGACTCACGGCCTAGCGTCGTCAGTCGCCCGACGCCGCACTCGATGGCGTCGGTGGAGAGCTGTAGCGCCCAAGGCTCGTGCTCTCTGTTCACGGCCGAGCATTGCAGTGCTCAAGGTCGAGCCGTGAGGCTCGAGGCCGAATGTTGCTGGGCTCATTATTGGCTCATGGCCGAGCTCCAACGGAGCTCAAGGGCGAGCCGTGGAGCCCGCTCAGGGCCGAGTCAATAAGGCTCAAGGCCGAGCGCCACTATAGATCGGAGGACGGTTATAGCAGGTTGCTTCATCTTTTTCGTACGTGCATGTCGTGGAGTTCGCTTTGTGTGTTGCATCATCTCCTTCTTCCATACGTAATTAAGTGCATGATAATATGGAATGAAGAAAGAGAAGAAAAAAATTAATAATAAAAATTAATTACAAAAATTCTATACCCTTATGCGTTTACTCCAACATGATTTAATCAAAACTTTAAATAAAATTAAACAATCCAAACAGACCATACAGTTATTGACCAAAAATCCATCCATAAAATAACCTTTCATCACATAAATAAAACTATTGCAAAAATACAAAATGTCTATAAACATGCATCAAGAACATGATATTATCAACATGAAAATCACATTAATTAAAATTATATATTCTATAACCCACTCTGATGCTATTTATTAGAATTAAATATGAAAACGCAACGGGAAAACGGATCAATTGATAAATAAAAATTTTTCAAAAAACTTTATTTATCAGGAATAGGTATATAATTTTAATTAAACATTGAAAGCTGAGAAGAATTTGTTTCAAGTCTTTTGAAGACCTATCAGGGTATCCTATTTTTTTTTTTACACCACAATCTTTTAAGCCAAACCTCTACACTAATAAAACGACAAGTGAGTGTCAAACTGCAAGAATAAATTATCTTACACTTTTCTAATTCTGCTATGTACTCAACACATAAAATAGTAGAACTTTTTTTAGAGAAAAAATTCTTAGTTTTTCTCTCTAGTTACTTAGAAAAATATCGTGTACCTAAAAGACTGATATATTATCACTTTTTATAACTGAGCAATTAGTTGTTAATTTAAAATTATTATTTTTTACTTTTTAGTGGGGTATTACACACTCGCATCAGGAGATAATATCTCCTTAGTAGGCCTGGTGGTATAAGTGGAAAAATCATCCTTCACCACAACCCTATGCATACATTCAATAACATATGCATCATATATATATTAGTTCAAAAACTAAAATCCACCTATATCTCATGTACATGATTATATAATATATATATATATATATAAATTTTTTTTTTGGTTCAAAACCAAATCCCACGTACATGAGATGTGTGTGAATATATACATATTTAATTAATTTAAATAAATCTTATATATTTAAATTAAAAAATGATATTATTTAAAAATCAATTCTAAATTAATCAATTAATTATTAATTTTGTGTCTATGTTGAAGTAGACAAAGTATAGTCCTACTACATATGTGTGACACATAAAATTAAAATTATATTTAAATAATCTTATTATTTAACATAATTAATTAATTCAAAACATATATTAATCAATCTTACTAATTAAATATAGTTAATTAATAAACTACTATTCAGTTAAATGTGACAACATTTATCACATTATATTACGTATCATAGACAATATTTTTATGTGTCACATTAATATCTCTAGTGTGAAATAATTAATTCAGAATTCAATAATTTCAATTAGATATGTATAATTCAATCTTATGCATTAAATCTAATACAATATTATAGAGGTGGCATTAGGGACCTGTGGACCTATAATTCAAGCTCCAATAAATTCGATAATTAATTAAACTCTTCAATTAATGTGCTAAATTTATTAATTTTAGTGTTACTCTACTAAAAAACCAAAACTGCACTCTTGAAATAATAGTGATAATTTCTCCAAAAAAATTAGCGAGTAGTTTATTGATATAATCATTACATATAAGTCAGTCCCTTATAAATAGTTAATAATCAGAGTTAGGTTCAATTTTCGTTCATTTTTCTTATTATATCTTTATCTTTGAGTTCCAACAATTCTCTAATGAATAGCTAATTCGTAATCTTATTATGAACGAGCCCTCTTCTGTCCAAGTCTCAAATCATTACTTAAGAAAACTATTTTTCTAACTTCTATAAGGAATGAATGGATTCCTTATCCATGTATATTATTTCCAGCTATTTATTCTATCATGTTTCTAAGATGCTAAGTTATGATTTGTCGACAAATCTTACCATGCAAGTAAAAAAACATAATGTCATAAACAGGAGTCAAATAAATACTCAGGATTAAGACTGTCATATATATGATCATCATAGTGATAAATTTAAATGCTCTATTTGTAACGGACGATTATTAGAGACTCATAATTTATCTGGTCTAGTCCTATGTAATCTCATTATATAAAGTACCTTCAATCTAATGTCTCTATATTGATAGCATGGATTAGGCTATTTCATTTTCAATGAGATTGGACCACATTTATAATCTTTAATTAAAGATGTCAAATTTTAATTAATTATTTTAGACTATTTAGATTATTATATATAAATTTTATTCCTAAGCATACAATATTTATATGCTAAATTTATAGTCACATTAGTAATCATGAAATTTTCTTGATGTTTATTACAATATTCACAATACATGTAAGCAACTAGAATAATTATCTTTATTTATTTATTAACAATATATATAATGTCAATGCTTGTAGGGCATTAACCCCAACACATGTCATCAAGGGAACGACTGGAAATTGCTCGTATGGCGAATAGAGAGGACATGGTTAAACATTGCTCCAATGGCAAATAGAGAGGACAAGGCTAGAAATTGCTCCAATGGCTATGGAAGAATGGATTGGCTTTGGAAATTTCTAAAGCTATGGAGCAATTTCCCAAGCTGTCCATTCTGCAATAGTTATTAGAGCAATTTCTAGCCATGTCCTCTCTATTCGTTGAGAGTGAACAAGTTTCGGTCCACCTCATGACAACAAGGTCGTCAGCGTCTCTGAAGGTTGTTTGGATCCCCGTCAACGTCGTTGGATTGGAGAGGAATAGGTCCGATGGCTTAAGTGGATCATCTTCCCCCATGATGGCAAGGCATTCCGATGGGAAGGAAGAGAAGGTAACGGAGGTATAATCGAATTTTTAAAAGTTGTATGCTAAAACATGATATCAATTTTCACATCTTATAAAATATGCTATTAATTTTTAATCCTTTTTTAAGATATGCTATTTCCTTATTTCTCCCTGAATGTGTGGCTAGTTCTTTTTTTTTTTTGGAAAAAAAAATATGACGCTATTAAAGTAGTACTACTAATGGTAAAATAGCCTTGCTAGCTAGCTTTTCCCAATTTATGAATTTTTTTAACCTTTCTTATAAAAGTGGTCTGGGATAGTAGTTTAAGCTATGAGTTTGAGTTTAAGAATTGTAGCGTGTGAGAGTTTTATAATATAACATGTAAGAAGTTTACATTATTTACAATTCAAACCTACTCTTTCAAACACCCTAATAGATAAAATGCAAAAAACAACGCCATCAAATAATGTAACAAAAAAGGTGAGAATTTCATCACTTGCCGGATTTACATTCTCCACATCATCATTTGGTATAGAACGAGTCTAATATTCAGCAACAAATAAAAAATATCTTTAATTTTTTGAGCCAAGAAAAAAGGGAAAAATCTTTAATAACCTTAAATTGTAGTAGAATAAGAATGTCAATGACTTGGCATTAAATAAGCACTTTATTAGAGATGTTTCAGGTAATCTTAACGTAAGAAAGAAACAGCTTGATAAGAGATGATAATATAATAACAATAACGTCCCCAAAAACACTGCCTTTTTTGGTGTAACAGCAGAAACCGATTCTTCTCCTAGATTTTCCCCTTTGGACTCGGGACCATCTCTTCCCTTTTCCTACCCCACAAGCCCCTTCAGCTAAAAAGGAGATTTTTGGAGTCAGAAAACCAAAACCCACTTCCCTTTTTTCGTCATTTACACTGTTTCTTTGTCGTTTCCTCTTTCTTTTTTTTTTTTTTTAAAGATATTTTATTATTATAAGAAGAAGAATAAGAACATTGGTTCATTGATTGAGAGTTGAAATGGTGTGCATGAGGCTGGGGTCTAAACCAGACGTCTTTCACCTCGATGGACAATCCTGGTATGTTTTCTTTATAGCCATGATTTCTTCATTTCTACCTGTTTGTGGATTGGTTTTGAATAATGGGTTGTCATAATTTTGGGGTATGCGTAATGGGGTTGTTTTGATTTGCATTTTTGAGATTGTTTCCATCTGGGTTTTGTTTTGGAGGACAAAAAAATAAAATAAAATTACCGTATAGCTTTTCTTTTCCTTCTTTTATATGAAAATATATGATTCTTTTAATTGCTTTAATGTTGAATTTTATGTTTGATGATCCCAAACATTATATGCCATTGACAATGTCGAACTTACTTGGACTGATTAAAGGTTGAGTGCTTTTTATAGAGCTCATATCACTGATCCTGTTTTGCATAAATTAGTTTCTTTTTTCTCCACCTTTTGTAACTACATTTATGTGTTTGTCATATTAATTTGAAGCTTTTTCACTTCAAAAGCTTCATCTCATCACTTTCTTCTCGTTAAAGACAACATTTTTCATGCTCTTTTGCAGGTTTTGCTCAACTGGACTTCCTAGTGATGTCATTGTTGAAGTTGGAGAGGTCTCCTTCCACCTTCACAAGGTCAATTTTTATCTTAATTTTGGACGATTCGGTGAACTAAAAATTGTGATGTTATTTGAAATGTCGGGGAAAAAAATCAAACAAGTAGATATGTAGACACCGTGATTGGAAGGCATATAACCGTGATTTTGTTCTGGATGATTTGGAAATGATTAATTTGTTGAACAAGAGTAGAATTTTCAATAATATGTCCCTCATCTATTTTTTCTGGTGAAAAAAAAAAAAATACTTTCTTCTTTAGGTTCTGAAGCAGTTTTGATGTTATTATATTTGTTGCTCGGGCTCCGCTGCATCGTGTTGCTGCAGAAAGAGAGAAATGTCTTTTTACCTTTACATTGCATCTTCTTAATATTGTGACACAAATAATGCTCATGAATCTGTATATGTATTTCATGATTTCCCTTCCCTCTCATATACTGATTATTTATTAATCTTTTTCACTTTTCCTTCTATCAGTTTCCACTGCTCTCCAGAAGTGGGTTGTTAGAAAACCTTATTGCAGAATTTTCTGTGAATGAGGAGAATAAATGTACTTTGCAACTTCATGATATTCCTGGCGGAGCCAAAGTCTTTTTGGCCGTAGCCAAGTTCTGTTACGGTGTTAAAATCGAACTCAACGTGTCAAACATTGTTAGCGTCAGATGTGCGGCAGAACATCTGAAGATGAGTGAAGACTATGGAGAGGGGAATCTCATCATACAAACGGAGAGTTTCCTAAACGAGATCTTTGGCAATTGGACTGACTCGCTCAAAGTGCTCGAAACCTGTGAAGAAGTTTTTTCACAGGCAGAAGACCTCCATATTGTCTCAAGATGTCTTAACTCATTGGCAATGAAAGCTTGTGCAGATCCAAGTTTGTTCAGTTGGCCTGTGTCGGGAGGGCGCAGCGTGGTGCAGAGCCCAGAAAGCAGTATGTTTTGGAATGGAATATGCACAACAACAAAACCGCAACCATTTGGTGAGGATTGGTGGTATGAAGATGTGTCACTCTTAACATTACCTCTATACAAACGCCTGATTCTAGCTCTTGAATCAAGAGGCTTGAAACCGGAGAAGATCTCCGGTTCCCTAATCCTCTACACAAAGAAGCATCTTTTCTTGTTAGGTAGAGAATCAAGCTTTGAGAATGGAGATCGTGCTGCCTTTGGATCAACCGTGTCTCCTCCACCTAATGCAGATCAGAGGATTCTGCTTGAACAGATAGTGGAACTTCTACCTGATCAAAAGGGTGTAACCCCAACTAATTTCCTGCTTAGGCTTTTGAGGACATCGATAATTTTGCATGCTAGCCCTTTGTGCCGAGACAATTTAGAAAAACGAATCGGGGCTCAATTGGATCAAGCAGCCGTTGAAGATCTTCTCATACCAAGCACGGGGTACTCGATGGAGACTCTTTACGATGTTGATTGTGTTCAGCGGATTCTTGATCACTTCATGGTAGTGGATCGTGATATGAGTGACTCCACTTCGAATTCTGCGGTGGATGAGGGGCAGCTGATTGGAGGTTCTCATTCACTTACCCCAATTACCATGGTGGCTAATCTGATGGATAGGTTTCTTGCTGAGGTGGCACCCGATCCTAACCTGAAGTTGCCCAAGTTTCAGTCACTGGCTGCTGTTATCCCTGAATATGCCAGGCCCTTAGACGATGGAATTTATCGTGCCATTGATATCTTCCTTAAGGTAAATTAGGCAGCAAGAGTTATTCCTAAAGTTGATTTATTTTATAAATTGCTTATCATGACCCCAAAATTCTTGGTTTAGTTACTGCAATTTCCAAAGTATTTTTATTCCTATGTGATAACAAGTTAGAGTGGGATACTGTATTCTAGTGTTAAAACACCTTCACTTCTTCCTTAGAAAAAGGTTTTCATTCTGCCACGTGCAGAACTTTTTAAAATTTGTGATTTCATTTGGTCTGTATATAATGATTCTGAAATGGTTTATAATCTATGAAAACTTGCTAATGTTAGAAGACTCTCTAGATCTGGATGTACCGTGATAAGAAAAAATCCTCACCTGGCAAAGCATTTAAGGTAGACTTCTGAATGAATTAGATTTTAGTTGTCAGGAAAATAACGTCTTTGCGTCGCTACTCATTTTCATGAACAAAACATCTTGTGATCAATTAAAAGATTGTTTACTAAGTTGTATTCATCGGAAGAAACTACTGATTTATTCTCTGTTCTCAAGAAAATTTAAGATTTCTATTTGTCTATTTCTACCTTTTAAATTGGTTAATATGTTTCTCAATTTCAGGCCCATCCCTGGCTAACAGACTCCGAGAGGGAACAAATCTGCAGGCTCATGAACTGCCAGAAGCTCTCATTGGAAGCCAGCACACATGCAGCGCAGAACGAAAGGCTACCACTCCGCGTCATTGTCCAAGTTCTATTCTTCGAACAGCTCAGGCTCCGAACCTCAGTTGCCGGTTGGTTCTTTGTCTCTGACAACCTCGAGAACTTGCAAAACCACAGCGGGAATCTTGCACTCACGAGAACCGACGCACTTAACCAGGGTGGCACCAGGCAGAATCAGATCGTGGCGGTGGACAACGTGAGGGAGAGGGTGTCTGAGCTCGAGAAAGAGTGTTTGGGCATGAAAGAAGAGCTTCAGAAGTTGGTCAAGACAAAAGGAAGCTGGAATATGATCTTCAGAAGGTTCGGCTTTGGACAAAGGGCAAAGTCTTGTGATGCAGAAGTAGCCAAGAACAGCAACAGTGGGAACTAAAAACCCCAAGAGTGCTGAAGTGGAAGCTTAAGTTTTGGCCTTGATGATTGAAATGAACTCTTTTATTCATTTATTATTTATTTATGTTCTCCACTTAATCAGCTTTGCTTTAGGAGGCAAGTATTTTTTGTCTGTTTGTTTTTGGTTTTGTCAATAAGGTAGCGTTTCGTTTCATTTCGGTATAGGTTCAGTTACAGTTTTTGAAACTTTTTGCACAACTATGTTTGATCTTGTATTTAGAGCTGCCAAGTTTTGTTATCTCCCATGCAAATTCTAGCTAATTTGTGTGTAATTAGTGATTGGCTATTTCGTTCTGTTTTTTGTCCATTCAAGAATTCTGTCAACATCTTTTGGACCAATTCTAAGCTTAGATTTGTAATTTTCTCTGTTTTCTCCTCATGGGCTTAGCTGGAGAGTAAGATTTAAACATACCCAAAATAAATAAAAGAAGCAGAAGATTTTCTCAGAACTGGAAGAGAGGAAAAAGATGACATATTAAATGCGAAATATCTTCCTTATTGTCGTTAAAAAGCTTAAAAAGTAAAACATTTCACATTTAATGTAACTATTTTTATAAAAACCATAATTACCATGTGATTGGGGCGTAAATATAAGCGAAATTTTAGAAATAATTTGATAATTTTAGTGTTAAGAATCAAAATTGTCAACAATCAAAGTTCACGAAGTAAGATGCCAAGAAAAAAGTTCATTGGCACAATGTTCATAATTTAGAGACCAATAATACTGATTTCCCTTTTTTAAAAACACAAAAACTTTTGAAAATAGCATTATTGAAAACCATGTTCAAGATTGAGATAAGGTAGAGAAGGGATTGAAGACCATATTGAGGCTACCATTAGGGTCGAGTAGTGGTGTCAAAAGGGTCGTGCTGGGCTGGGCCGACTCTTTTGACCCGGCCCGTCATGGGCATAAGCCAGGCCTAAGAAGAGAACCTCGGGCCTAGCCTTGGCCCAAGGCCTAACCCTTGAAGGGTCGTACTGTTCCCGAGCACATGGCCTCTAGGGTTTATAGTAGGATCAGGCCACCTATAGGGTTAGTTTATAACTTTTTATTTTAAAATTTTTAGCTTTTTTATTTATTATTTTTATATTTTTAAGTATAAAATTAATAATTGTAGACCCTATAATGCTCAATTAACTCATAATTAGGCAATAATAAGCATCTTGCATATTTATGTATTTAGCAAACACATGTTATTAAATTCCGAGCATATAGAAAGCATATTTTTACGAGCATAAGTGCTTATTATTTTTAAGATTAAATAATGCATAAATGTGCTTATATTCATTGAATATGACATTAATTATTAATGTATGATCTAGTATGTTCTTAAAGTTCTAATTGTAGTAAAAAGTTCAGTTTATCAGTTAAGGAAGATGGGAGTGCTAAACGGTAGCAAAATGTACTACAAAGTGTTATTCCATGTGAAACACATTCTAAATTGATTGTTTTGTCTATTTATTCTTTTGGAATGGCTAGATTTGATAAAAAATAAAAGTATGCAAAATGGTGCAATTTGATTGCTTTGTTAACTAGATTGCACCAAAATGCTTTGAATTTGGTTGCTCTTGATTTCAATAGATTACTATCACGTATAAACTCCTTGCAGCTCCTCTACACATGTTAAAACCATAGAATATGCTGGCAAAACCAGCCAAGAAGCTTCTTTCTCTCTCTTCCTTTCCATTAAGTCCACAAGGATAGAAAGTATGACTTTTATCTCCACTTTTCAGTCGATAGCCCTCAAATTTTGTCGAGCACCTTTCTCACTTCTTTCTCTCTATTTTCCAAGTCCATAAGCTCATAAAAAATGGAGCAAGACCAGAGAAACTCGAATTATACAAAACAGGCCACGTTTTCACTAATTTAAGCTTGAAAGTCAAGCGTTTTGATCTTTCAATAGAACTCCAAATTCAAGCCCTATAAACTAACATCAATATTTATATTTCTTATGATTGAAGCTCTTTCATGTTATATATGATTATAGATTTGGAGAAAGTAAGGATAAGACAGATTTGAGCTTAAAGTAAGTTAGTTGGACTAGATTTGTTTTTTTTTTTGGAATTTGATCAAAATTTTATTTTTTTTATTGTATCCATGTTGCTTATTGGATATTAAAATTGTCTTCATATGATTAAAAATGCTTAATCACTAGAATTGCATTCAACTTATAATTGGAATCAAAATTAGGTCAAGTTGAACTTTTACTGGCTTACTAATGAATTGTTCAGATGATGAACACCTTTTATGATTTTAATTACAGCCTTATTGATGTTAAATGTTGGATACTACTAATGATATAAAGAAACTTAATTTGGTCAAGAAATGGTAAGACTATTTATGCTTTTATGTTTATGGCTTATCTTTAGTATAAAGGTGTGTATTCGTGTTAGAAACCTCATTGTTATGAGTTTTGGTCATTATAACATGTGACTTTGTATGTGTTTATTCAAGTGTGTTCTACAATTGAAAACATACAGTATTATTATGAATACTCCTACTATTGATCCTAATTTTGATCATGATTTTCCTAGTCAATTTCTAAGATTTGTTAATATTTATGTTGAGTTGAATAGGTTGGCTTTCATGTTAGTAAGTTTGTAGTTTCTTAAGATTATGGAATTTTGAACTTGAGACTTGATGTATAGTTTTGAGAACTTTGAGGAAAATTGTGGGTTTTTGATTGTTTTGAGTCTTGTAGGGATTGTTGTGATGCTAGATGAAGTTTGTGGTCAAAATATTTTATGCATGTTAGATGTTTGATAAAATATCAAAGTAAAGAAATACTTTTATATGATCTAAAGTTTTTTATTGTGAACTTAAAAGGTTTGACCCTTGCAGAGTGTACTCATAAAAGTTAATACTATTCCAATGTATTTAACTTTGAAGTTCTAGTCGTTTTAGTATTGAGTTGAAAAAAATAGAGATCATATAGCTTATTAGAAAGCCTCTTATTTATAATTGAACTTTGAGATATGATATAAGTGAACATGGTGTTGTCTTTCCTTGTTTAATTGGTGTTCATAAAAGTCTAAGGAATTCTCCTTACTAATTACTTGAGGTTTTGACTATTATTTGAAAAATGATATGTAATACGAAGTTGATGATTTATTATGAGGTTTAACACAATGATAATTTTTATGAGTTAGTTCACTTAGGACCTAAGATTGTGTTGCATGTTCACGTACAACTTGAGTGTTGGGAGTCTTTAGTCATATGGGCGACTTGCATGTAGGCTTCATTATAGTTTTAGTGGGATTTCATTAGCTTTTGATCATGGATAAACCTTATGGTGTTTGTTGGATATTAGTGTAGAACTTTGCATAAAGAAGAATAATTGTGTTAACCTAAGTTTGCTTTTAGTTAGGGAATTAATCTATATACTAGTTACTGGATATGGAAAAGAGTTCAAAATTGGTAAATGGTGATTGTTTTACCTCTCTAGGTGTTTGGTCAAAAGATAGTCATTTTGAATATACGATTTGTCAAATGTCCCTTTAGGCCTATAGGGGAATAGTTAGATCTTCTAACTCCATTCTTAGAGTTGGTATAAATTTTATGTTTTAAGACATATTTTCTTAACTCATCTTGCAAAGATGTTCAAAACTTGTTTTGGAAGAGATATAGTTTAGGGATTGTTTTCTTGTGTTAAGGAGTTAAATTGTAATGTTTATATAGGAGCTATCCCTTAAAACCAAAAGTTGTATTCTCTTTTAAGGTTTTACATTTGGAACTTTTTATAACCATAAAATATACCTTCTAAGCTTCATGTATTTGTAAAAACCATCTTAATTGGACACCTGTCTGCTAAGTTATGCAGTTTTGAAGTTTAGGTAAATTTCAGCAATTTTCTAAAAGAAAATTGATTATATAGTTAGGTTCCAACATGTTTTTGGAGACCTTAGTGGAATCAAATTAAGCAAATGATACCTTTTTAGAACGATATAGGTCTTAGTTTCGTTTAGGCACTAATTTTGTGATCTTTAAAGGTACGTAGAATATTTTTATGAATATTCCCATAATAGTCAGCAAACTTGTATTTCTCAAAGATTAGTAAAAACTAAGAACTGAAACTATACTTTTTTTTTAAGGTCTTTTGGGATGAAGCCTAAAAGATAAACTATACAGGCTTGATCCAAAACAAACAATATCATGCTAAGTAAAGGTGCGGGTAGTTATAGTTACCTATGTTTTAAGGTGCACTGATTGAAATGTTGTTATTTGGCAATGTTATTCATTGTTAAAAGGCATTCACGATTCATGATATTTACCCCAGAACATGTAATATGATCTAAAAAGAAAATACAGTTTTTTTTTTTTAATAAAAGTGGGAGTATAATACTTAATTTTTGGTTGGGTAGGCACGGGACCCATGTGGGACTAACAAACTCAACAAAGGATGGTGAATACTAGAGGTTGGAAAACCAAGATTAGAACAGCCACAAAGACTGAGACTGAATACGGCAAATGCCTAAGGTCTAAAGACTAAGATGAAAAACGCCTTATTTTTACTATTATATTGGTCAAATCATGATGAACAAGTTTCGAAAACCACTACCTATAATTTTTAGATAAGTACGACACTCCAACAGTACCCAAAAGTTAAGTTTAAAAGATAAATATTTGCTCTTTTTAGGTTTTATTATTTCCTTATGTCTTGTAATCTTTGTGTGGCGTTCTCTTTTTGGATTTGAATTATGCAAGCTCAAATCACACACCCACTTGCATTTCATTTGTTTTAAACTAAAATTACATAAAAGAATAACTTTTTAAAAGCTTATCTTCAAAATCTCAAATTGTTATTAATCTTTTAAAAAATTATATATTAAAGTATTCTAGATACAGTTTTAAACTCGCAATTAAATTGCATATACTTCACTTTTCAAAGTTTTACCAAAACTATATTTTTGAATAAATTTTAGAGGGGGCCTTGTCTAGCAAGACCAGCTTGCCGGTTTATCAAATCGGCCTGCCAATTGTGCCCATCGACCTGCTGATTGCCCTATACCACCTTACCAGTTACATGGGATAGAGAGCATTACATGCTCTCAAGTGACATATCGGTTGTAGTTTCTAGTCTACCAATTGTGGTCTTCGGCCTGTCAGTTTCCCTACACCAACCTACCAGTCATATTATCGTTGGCCTTGTTTTATCTTGAATTAAAAAAAAAAAAAGTATGTCGGTGTTCTATTCCAACTTGTCGGATAGTTTGTAATGGCTAGTTTTTTAACCATTGAGATCCATGCCACAATGGCTCTTTTTGCCTTTTGTTTTTTTGAAATTAGGGTGGGAGGATTTAAACTATTCACATTTTAGCTTGGATATGGTTCTTTTTTATCTTTTGATTCCAAAAACTTAGTATAGCTTATTCTAAGCAATCATATTGTGATTCTAGGCTTTCTTGAGACTTTTTCGTACATTGTTCTTAATTTTTTAGCTTTCACTTCTTCTCACTCACAAGAGCTTACATCATTCTTACTTTTTGAGAGCTACTTAACTACTTCAAATTACTTACTTATATTGTGTTTACCTTATTTAAAGAGACTCTTCTTAGAGTGAGCTATTATTTTAAAATTCTAATTGAGCGATAGGTTTTCAAATCTCGTAAAAATAGGGGTGTTGGTTTGCCAATCTCTGTAAAAAAAATTGACAGTTTGTAGAGGTTTGGTGAACCTCAGGTTGAAGAACTCACATAACTATACAAGGTGTGATCGTGTTAAAAGTTGATCAAGATAGGAGAAGAGATCGAGTTGAATATCGATCGGTGACAATGGACGTACGTCTATTGTTGAACTGCTATAAATAGTGTTTGCCATTTCTTCTCTCTTCTCTTTCATTTTTGCAAATTTTATTTGATTGATTTACTCTCTTTTAGTGATCTTTGTTAACTTGATCATTTGTATATTTGTGTTTTTTTGGTGTGTTGCTTAGTTTAGCTCATCTCATGATTTGTGTTCTTTGTCTCTTAGAGCTCTCTTTTCTTTTCTTTCTTTTTTTTTTTCTTTTGATTTTGTGATTTGCTCTAATTTTCTAATAATTTGAAAATATTTTCGAAATCTCAATTCACACTCCCCTTCTTGGGTAGTCATTCTTGAGCGATGTTTTTCTAATAATAAATGCTTACATGTTTCAATTGTTTATTAATTATGGATGCTTACAATATGCTTAAGTGTTGTTATATAATGAGTACATTGAAGCTTATTCATAAAATATTTAAGGATTTACCCGAAGGTAAATTAGTCATTTTATAAATAATGAGCATAATCGAATAAATCATATGCTTTAGTTAAGGTTATATTTGTACATCTAATCATTACAAATATAGTTTTAGCATGCACTATGACGTTATCCACTAAAGTGAAGCATTAGAAGTATCATAAAGTTTCATATGTTGTAATATCTACCTAAAGGAGAATTGCAACAAATAGGTAATTTTTTTAAGTTATGTGTTTGAATCTGATTTGTTACTTATAGTTTAATATTGCATAAAAAATATGAATTTAATGATCGTCCTTTGCTAATAATTCTTGCAATATCAAGTTTACGTTGTTCCTCTAAATAAAGAATATTCAAGATTGAGGACTACTTAATATTATCATGAAAGTTGATGATATGTAACAAGTGAGTCTTTAAAATGACAAGCTGCAAGGCTAAAGATATTGGGAATAATTGATAAATTTTTATATTACATAATCTTGTTTTAGTATGAACCACTTCAAATCAATTCCCACTATTAAGAACAAGTGTAGTATGATTGATTTGGTCATCATGTTATTGTGAAAGTAAAGAAGATTAATCGATGAAAATTCGTTTCCATTAAAATTCATTAAGATTATAAGTTGTCTATACTAAAGGCTTATAAAGAGTATGGATGAACCAAGTACATAAATGAATCTTTTGAAGTTATTAAGAATCATAAAAGGAAACTTATGATATTGATTGTTATTTTTATGAGAAAATTATGAATGATTCAAGGATTACATATATTGAAAATATGATTTTAAACGACATCAAGTTTTGTTCTTTGATTAAAAAAATCATATCTTATTGAGTTTCCTTTTTTCATTTATGATATTAGTTTTATAGTACTAATGATTGTGTTTTCAAACATGATGGAAAATCCTTTTATTTTGAAAGCATTTTTTAATTATGTATAAGGTTTTGCTTAAAGCTTGAAAATAGTAAGAATTATGTCTTTAATTTTGAACATATATATACATTTATTTCAAGCTTATTATGTCTCATAAAAAAAATTGATCTCTTTAAGTAAATTTTTAAGTTCATTTTCAAGTTGTTTTAGTATTCATAATTACTATTTTGTATTCTAAATAATGGTTACTAAGATTTTTCATATTAATGCTGTTGGAAATATTAATGATTTGCAAATTGAAGTTTTCTTTTCTTTGTGACATATTATGCCGATTATATTCAATAAAAGATAATGAAGAGTAGTAATATATATATATATATATATATATATTTATATATATATATATTATATCAAATTTTAAATTTACTATTCTAATTCTACGAGTGAGTTGTCTTAAGTTTAAGCAACTTCACAAAAGAATACACCTTATATGTATTGTTTTCTAATGTTAAAAGCCTTGAAGGATCTCTTATAGAAATAAAATATTTATCATCTTTAAAGTGACTACTATTGTGATTATAAATCTATTTGCGAAGATCTCATGGAACGAGTACTTTTAGGGTGTATTTTTTATGAGATTCAGAAGCAAATAAAATCAGTGTGTTTAGTCAGTCAATTATGTTTGAGATGTTACATGCTATAAAAATATATTGTTACAAAACTCTTAAGGTGCTTGACACTTATGTTATCCAGCATAATTGTGACATAATACTACTTGGTTAGAAGTACGTCAAGTATCTCTTTACCCTAAACGGGGTAAGTTGTTTTATAATCCAGTCGGAAGTAGCATAAGTAATCATTTTATTATGAATATTTATAACGGTGAGAGTGATAAATAACGTGAAGTATGGTTACCTAAAAGGTTAGAATAAAGTTCTCTTTAATTTTTATTTCGGTATATGTTGCTTACTATTGATAAATGTCAAACAATAGTAAGAACAATTAAATAATGTATTACTCTTAAATAAAAAAAGGACCTATTATATATGAAGAATAACATAATAGATATCTTACAAAGGAAAAGATATACATTATTCTAAATAATTATTATATGATAGAATAGCTACATAAAGACCTTTGATGTTGGAGTATGTGTGAAATGCTCAAATTCTAATTTTATTCAATACCTCAAGTTTGTTTTTTAATTTACGTACCATGCGAGCCCCAAGTGAGAGAACATTGTATCTATTTTTATTAAGTGGCTTATAGTTTATGATTAATTACATTTAAGAGATAAACTTATAATTGTCAAGTAGAACTATTGGTAATAAGAAAGTTATTTAAAGTCAATATGCAATTTAAATCTGTTTTTACTCGCTATTATAATGTTATTTGGATTTATAAAAATCAATATTATTTGTTAACAAATCCAAAGGTCAGTGGGAGAAACTTACATTATATACTAATGATGTCCTACAAGCTATTAATGAATTTTTGTTTATTGCATTATGTTGTGATATAAAGTCTCAAAACTTTAGGATAAAATATACTAAGGTGACAACATCATGTGATAGGATTATGTTCCTGTGTTAAGCGACATGACTGATCCTGTTATCTTATAAAGTACATATTTGCCGGATTTTGAGATATCTAATAGATTGAAAGTGTTACAATAGAAGAATCTTAACATAACGTGCTTCTATTTTACGTGTATTGTCAAATAAAGATAATTTACTTTCAGATTCAATCACGTTGAAAGATAGTTGAAAGTCTTCTTTTATTATTTGTTCTTATTGATTGGGGTCTAAGTAAAGGAACAATAATATGTAAAGGTATGGCAATCTTCTATCACTTTATAGTAATAAAGTATTTCTAATATAATACGTCACAAATTATGTATTATGGTTGCAAAATAAAAATTTAAGGACTTCAGTTTGTCAACCTCATTGTCAAGTCGCTTAATGTCAAGATTTCCGTCGTCATTTCTCCTACAACAATAAAGATTCAATAATTATCAAGGACATGATATTAAGGCTTTTATCTTTAGTGAGATAATTCAGAAACAAGAGTGTTAAATGAATTGATTAAGTACATAACTTATGATTGAAAGTCAAATGGTAAAGGAAGTACTACTAAGACATTAAAGATCACGTGAAAATTATTAGTATTTGGCACAATATAGTATGGATCTAACGATGATTATTTATCGAACACTTTGGAACTTGATTAAACGTTTTTCAAAATTCTTGTATACATAAATGCACACAGATTGATGAACGAGAGTGTCTTTGATGAAGTCATTATCGTGGACCGATTGCAATGTTTTTCAATTACAGGCCATGTTAAGTGGGTGCTAATATTGTAGTACAAGAAAGAGACTATGTCGAAATAATGACCTGTCTTTCGTTAGTCTTTATTTAATTATGACTTTATGATGTGACTAATGTAAATATGTTTTAGCTTGATAATTTGTGCATTAGTACATAGAAGGGACTATGTCGAAATAATGACCTGTCTCTCATTAGTTTTTATTTAATTATGACTTTATGATGTGACTAATGTAAATATATTTTAGCTTGATATTTTGTGCATTATGTTTTATTTATCAAAGCAGTAAAAGAATATAACATGGGCTAAGTGGGAGAATGTTAGAATTATTGTGTTGCCCATATGTTTATTATGTGATATTTATTTAAATACCAGATTAAAAACAATCGTTTAATAAATAATTAACCTAAAATCCTATTAATCAATTTTAGGAAAGTTAGTTTCCTAATTTAAATGGCACTATGATGGAAAGTGCTAACCCTATCTATTAAGAAAACTAGTCCTCCTCCACCCAATAAATAAGCATACATTCTAACAAGATGACACATAACATAAAAACTTAATGATGAGAGGTAAGGGAAAGAAACACAATTTCCCTACAAGTCGCTCTATACTTGCTTAATTCTCTTCAAGATTTTTCTATCTATTAACGTAAGTTTTCTCTCTATTATGATATTATGAAATTATGAAAATTATATTGTTCTAATATCTTGAATATTATAATGTACACAAAGTTAGGGTTTGATTTACTTAATTAAAGAAATTCTAGCGAACTCGCACCCCAAAAGTTTTCCTAAAAAGGCAAAAAGCCCTTGTCAATGTGTATCCAAACAAAGAACATAAGTTTAAAAAAAAAAATCCCAAACATTGTATTCAAACACTTAATATTAATTTTTTTTTGCAGTAAATAAAAATAAATAATAAAAAAAGACAGATAGATCAAGGCACGCGTATTGCATGTCTCTCCAACTACATTGCCGTTAGCCTATCTCTACAATGTGCAGCCCCACAACCATTTTAGGTCACAATCTCGTTAGGCTCACTCCGTGGATTGCAAATTTTACCTCCCGTTATGGGATCACGACCTCTAGTTTCTCATTGTTGTTTAACAACAATTTTTTTAAAAAAAATGTATTTTATTTGAAATTGTCAAGGGCTACCTTTTCACACTCTAATTTATGTTAAAATGCATTGGATGAGGGATTTTTAATGTGACTTACAAAACATGTGACAAATTGGAGAATACAACATTTTGATAACATAGGTGTCATTGTCCCAAAGAAAAATTGAAGAAGAATATATTATGTCGAATGAGAAAAGTTTCAAAACCAAATTTAAACAAGAAAAAAAAAGTAATAAAATGTTTGAAGATAAATTAGTGGCAATAAATAAAAGGTATCTATCTACGGTGGTGAAATTAGAGAAAGGTTCTTTTAGGCATGGGATACAAATTTTATGTCCCTTTTTCAAAAGACCATCAGATTTATAGGTCAAAGCAAGAAAAGAATAATTCTTACAAGAGGCTACGAAACCAAAGATAAAATTAAGCGCCATTTTCTAAGATTACTAGTCTAAATAATATTATATTTAAGAGAAAATTAAGAAATATGTTCTGTTTGGGCGCCTTTATAGACTAGGCGTCATTATTTTATGATTACATTATGCACAAAGTTTTGGGAAGTTATTTACCTAAAGTTCTCATACGTTGATATATAATAAGAGTCAGAGAAGTTGATGACAAAAATCATATAACATTTAAGAAAAGACATAAATTTTTATATCCTTCCAGCTCCAGCTGTGCAAGATAAATCAGAATTGTAGTAAATCAATGAGACCACCAATTTGAGCCACTCAAATAGCGATTTCAATTTGATTTAAATTTCAGGTCTAGTTTAAGTTGAAGAGAACCGAAAATAATAATAAGGATTAATCTTAAAAATTTTCACTTGTTACATTGTACCGTTCGACTTTTAATGAGTAACATTCATTTTCTCAATTTATGAAAGGTCTGTTTAGTGTACATGATAGGACATCAGATAGGAAAATTTTAGAGGATTAGATTGGAGTGTATAGGAAAAGACAGGATTTTATTTTATTTTAATCCAATACCATGTTTGGTGTTTGATTATTAAAATAAGGTCTTTAGGCAAAAAAAAATTAATTTTAAGATCCAATTGTAATTTTTAAAATTTAGGGGTAGAAACATAATTTTTTAAATATTCAATCTATATAAAAATTACATTTGACCCCTCAATTTTTTGAAATTACAATTTGGCCTCAAATTTTTATAAATCTTTGCAAGTAGGTGCATAATTCTTTTTTTTTTTTTTTTTACAATCTACATCAATTAACAATGTGTTGTATTTAATGGTTTCATTTGGAAAATCAGATAGAACTTGAGGTTAAAACCTAACCATTGTGGCATATGAGAGTTTTATATTATAACAAACTACTGTAACATGTGAGAGTTTTACACTGTAGCAAACTGTATTTGTTTTTTAAACGGGTTCCCAAACGAAGTAAATATCATTCTTCAACAACGGGTAGTTGAATCCCCTTTAAAAGGATTTAAGCATAGATTAGATAAGAGTTTATCCAATCTAGTCCTTTTAAAAAATTTTAATGAAAAAATATTAAAATCTAGGACTATTTAGTCTTCCCTAATCCTATATACCAAACAAGCCTGAATTATTTACCAAAAAAATTCATTCTTAAGATTTTTAATAGACATAATATGTGTCATACAAACAATGATGATCATTGAACAACTTAGTGCACTATTAGTCTACTAGATCGTCGTGTTGTTGTGTAAGCACACATAGTGAAAGTAGAGGTTTTTATTTTTTTCTAAGTTTTTAAAGATTTTTAATTTATTTTCTTTAACAAAGGATTGTGAAATTAAATCAATTTTTATATACAAAATAACTTTGTATAAATAAAGTTACCAAAACAACCTTGTATTGTATACATACCGCATGTAATTGACGTGTCAATATTTGTAAAAAAACCCCACAATGAGTATTTTTCTTTTTCTGATATATGCAAGGAATTTCAAAAGATTGCGGACAAGTTCTAGAGGGTTATATGTGAGAAAATAATAAAATTAGAAAATAATAAAAGGAAGATTATCCATAAAAACGGCAGCGTTTCCCGCCCCTCTCTCTCTTCCTATCGGTCTCTCTCGACTTCCCTCTCTTTTTGCCTCTCTTCTCTGCCGTTGCTTTCTGTTTCTCCTCCTCTCTCAGGGCTCTATCGCCACTCTCTCCACTGTCTTGGCCTGGCTTCAGCTTCAGAGTTCAGACGGTAACTTCTTTTTTTTTTTTTTTTTTTTTTTAAGATTCTAGATCCGGATTGATTGGTAAATTTGCTGTATGGATTCATTAGATTTTTTTTTTTTTTTCGAATTCTGTTTTTGGAATTGGTTTGGAATTTTCGGATGCTGTACAAGGATCTGAACTTCACTTGGCCTTGTTGCATAGTGCTCAAGGTTTGAGGAGATTTTAGAAGTTTTGGTTAGGCTTTTTATGAGCTCATTAGGATTTTTTTTTTTTAAGAATTTTCCGTTCTTGCTAATTTTCTTGACAGATTCTGATTGCTTTTTTTTTAATCAACGACCCAGGAAATCAACTAATTTGTCAATTATTTAAAGTTGCTTTTCTGATTGCATTTTTTTTTTTAATTCTGATTGCTTTTAGGAGCTGAATGCTGTTAATCTTAATTGTCTACTACTTTGCAGTTTAGAAATTATATTTGAGAAGTTGGTCGACTAAAATTTTGTTTTTCATTCATATAACAAGCTGACAAGTATGAAATGTACGTGTTTTCAACCTTCAAATACCCTACAAATTTGAGAAAAAATAAAATAGCAAAAATGACTCACTCAAAAAAAGGTTTTTAGACGGAACTGTACCGCCTTTGTTCTGTTGTTTCCGCTTGATTACTTTTTCTACGAGCAATTCGGAGTGGGGTGGTATTTTACGAAGTTGAAAGTATGTTCTGTTTCAAAAAAAAGGCAGTTTTGGATCAAATTGGACTGTCCACAACCCTATCTGGCGTTCCTATTCATTGTATTTAATGTTAGCAAAATCAGGAAGTGTGCTTCCTTAATTCACCTCTTTAGTTTTGTGTCATTCTCTTAGAATTTTTCCCAGCTTAGCTTAATATATAAACCGAGAAAGTGAATGCCGAAATCTAATAGTTTTTGGAAAAGAGTGCGAGTCTTTATGCCTCTTGGCTCTTACTTGAGGAGCATTTTTTGTTCTCCCTTTAATATTTGGAAGGATCGTCGATGAAATTTCATGTGGGCCTACCATATAGCATGCCCATATGCCAGCCACTTCCTCTGCCTCTTCTTTCTTCGCATCGCTTACTAGGAAGACAATACAATTGAACTAGTCTGAACCCCTAAAAACTGTAATTCAATTAGCTTCCTCTTCTTCGTGATTTGGTTAACTTTGCATTTTGATAGCATGGACCTTACTCAATCCAAGATCATTTTGCACTTCCCCTAGCCTCGAATTTCTCAGCAAGGTATGTTACATATTTGTTTGGCTTCCGGGAAAACTCTGGAAAGTAATTTGAAATTTTCTAGTTCTCATGTGATGTGTTCTTGTTATGGCTTTTGACACCTGATCAAATGGAGAAAAAAGTGTTAATGGTATACACTTATTTTTCTCTTCACTTTCTATATTGTTTACTCTAGTTTAAAAAAATTGTAAGCTTTTCGTCTTTTTTTTTTTCTTTTTTTTTGGCATTATCTTTATGCCTCGGTTATTGGAATGTTTAACCATAATTCTCCTTTATGCTCAGACCCTAATGTAAAGTAATTGATTTATTTACAATTTTATTGCAGATATCGCTCTTTTTGTTTTGTTCCCAAGTTTCTTCTAAGGGCTACATTTTACCGACCTCCTGTAGCTTTTTATTCTGTATTTAGTTGAATGGTTATTTCAAAAGCCATCGACTCTTTGTTCTAAAGAATTTTTTCCCATCCAGATACTAAAATTAAAATGTCTTTTGTATTTCCTTCATCCTCTGTAGTTCCCTCTTCTTGTTTTAACCAATTCAAGGTTTTTCCTCTGAAGTCCAATCGAAGTTCTTCTCTAAATTCATGCGTCCCCTTTACTTGTGGAAAGAGCCCATTTTTTATGACTGAAAACATCCAAACTATTTTCAGCAAAAAGGTAGACAATGTATTAAGGTCTACTGCAATAGATTGTATGAAAACTAATTATGATCAGTCCAATAGCGGAAATACGGTATCTTTTGACTTTGGAGATCAAGAAAAAGAAGAGGAAGACACCAGTTCTCCATGGGAAGGGGCGGTTATTTACAAGAGAAACTCTTCGATATCACATATTGAGTACTGCACAACCTTAGAGAGGCTTGGGTTGGGGCGTCTTTCAACTGAGGTTTCAAAATCTAGGGCTTCTGTAATGGGGTTAAGGGTCACGAAAGCTGTAAAGGATTATCCATCGGGAACACCTGTGCAGGTCTCTGTAGATGTGACGAGGAAGAAGCAAAAGTTGAGGCTTGATGGGATCATAAAAACGGTCATCACTCTTGGATGCAATAGGTATTCTACCTGTTAATTGCTTTATGGGGTTGCAAAGTTGTCTTCTAAGCAATACTTAGCACAACTTCAATACGTCATTTCTCATTTTATGCTTACCTTGACAATTGTCCAAGATTTGTTAAGTGTGGAACTTTTAGAAAGTGCTTGAATCCCTCCAAGACAAAAAAGGTGTGCATTATTCGAGTTTTTATCCTATCTTGCATATAGGCATCTATTAGACAAAATTCAGTTAATGATGTGCCAAGAGGTTGAAGAGCTACTATTTCATTGCATAAATTGGTATGCCTTGATCGTTTCTGAAGTTATGTTGATCTTTTGTATTTTGTGTGATCTGATCAGGGTAATTCTTTTTTGAAGGTGTGGCGAACCAGCTGCAAAAAGCATCTTCTCTGATTTCTCCTTGCTACTAACCGAGGAACCCGTTGAAGAGCCTGATATAATTAACTTGGGAACGATCTATGGGGAAGAAAAGAGCAAACCTTATAGTGGTCTTGGTGAGGATGCCGAGGAAGATGATAATGACGCCTCCATTGATTTTGAGGATCGGCTCTATTTTCCCCGTGGAGAAAAAGAAATAGATATTTCCAAGCATATAAGAGACTTAGTGCATTTGGAGATCAACATCAACGCCACTTGTGATCCCAACTGCAAAGGTATGTGTTTCCAATGCGGTGCAAATTTGAACACTAGCAGGTGCAGTTGTAGCAAAAAGGAGGTGAAAAAGAGCCCTTATGGCCCTCTTGGAAATTTGAAGCAGAAAATGCAGGCAAAGCAGTGAAGTATTAGGTTACAAATACAATCACTTCTCGTTTTCGAATTGTAGTTAAAGAAAACCGTCGGCACAATTTGACTAAGAGAATACTCTTTCCTTGTTCCTAGCATGGCATTTTAAGGTAAAAATTGCATAGTGCTTAGAGAGTTAATTCCACAAAATATGAGCATAATTAACTGCAGATTGTCGCTTGATGTATGGCAATATAGCTCTGATGGTTTTTCCATTGTCACTGTATGAAAGAGGGAGTTTCTACTTATGCAACCACTCCCATGTGTTTTTATTAAAATGTGATATTTCACATTATGTTTTGAGAAATGCTATAAGTGGCCTTATATTTCACAAATCGTGTAAAATTCTCCCCTTGGGGCGCCAAAAGTTTTTCTAAGTGGGTAAAAATGGCGTTGTTAACGTGTATCCAAACAAAGAACCTAACATAAGTTAAAAAAAAAAAAAAAAAAGAACGTAACATCGCAAACATTTGTATTCAAACAACCAAATTTAATTTCCTGTTTGTAACAAAAATAAATAAATAAAAGATGGCTAGATCGAGGTGCGTGACATTGCATGTCCTACGACCACGATGACAGTGAACCACCACTGCAGCGTGCAGTCCCGCCACCATTTAGGCCACAACCTCCTTGACTTCTCACCTCATAGATTGCAAGCTTGGCCGACCATTGCGGGATCGCAACCTTGTTGTTTCAAAACATTTTTGTTTTAAAAAAATAAAAAATATTTTGTTCGAAAATTTCAAGGGCTGCCTCTGCACACCTTATTACTATTTTTTTTAAACACATTTAAGAGAATTTTATTGTGCCTTGCTAAACACATGTAAAAGCTCTAACAATTTTGAAGCGTACGTGCGAATACTACATTTGATAACAAACGTGTCACAAGGAAAAATTGACGAAGAATACCTGTTATATCGAATGAAAAAAGGCCCAAATAATATCAAACAAAAAAAAAAAAAAAACTTAACATAAAAGGTTGTTTAAGGATAAATTAATGGTAATAAATAAAAGGTGTGTATTTATGGTGGGGGATTAGATAAAGGTTCCTTTAGAAAGGGCATAAATATTTTATACGACTTTTTGGAAAGATTGTCATAGTTATGGATTGATAATTTTTTTTTTGTTAATTACATAATTATACCTTTTAGTTTTTATTATTTCTTAATTTTTTTTCTGTTTTTTGAAACTATAAAACTATCCCTTAAATTTGAAAAAATTGTTTCAATTTTATCTCTTGTACACTTTTTCGACTTAGAAAACATGAAAATAAGATAAAAATACCCTTAATTAAATCTAATTTGTTTATAAAATATATGTTTCTTCTTAAAAAAAATTAAAATTTATATTTTAAAATTTAAAAAGTCATAAAACTTAAGATCTTTTTTTTTTTAAATTTGATATTTTATTTAAGGATTTTTTATGTTTTTAATCTATAAAATATTTATCATAATTATTTAAGAGTAGTTATGTTGTTTTGCTCAATTTTTTGTATTCATGAGGATGAAATTGAAATGAGTTTTTAAGATTTCAAAGATACCTTTGTAGTTTCTAAGAACAGATAGATAAATTAAAAAAATAGTTAAAAATAGGAGGTATAATCATGTAAACCCATCTTTTTTTGGCCTCTTAAAATCAGAACAAGAAAGTATTACCAAAAAAATTAGAACAAGAAAGGAATAACTCTTACAAAAGGCTTTGAAACTAAAGATAACTTCTATTAGCACCGCTTTTTCTACTTTTTACACACCTTTTATAAATAAAATTTCTTATCACTATATTACCCATTGATAAAATTACTTTTAAGGACAAAAGTATTTTAAAAAAGTACTTATCGCACACCCTACCTTAAAAAAATATAGTATGTCTACTTTTTTAAAAAAATAAAGATAGATTTCAACATTAAAAGGGCTTACCCAGACCAAAAAAGTACATAGTTTGTTTTTCTTTAAAATCTTGTCTTTTCATTCAAATTTTATTGTTTAATATTAACGAATCATATAAATTATTTGTACCCGTTAATTTAAGAAAAAAATTATGATTGTGTACATTTTATAAACTAAGGGGAACCTTGATGCATTTTTATTGTTTAATGTAAAGGAATTCTATATACTTTTGACCCTTGATTTATGGAAAAAAAAAAATCTTACAAATGTTAGTACACGAATTGATTATAGTTTGCACATGAAGAGTAAAACGGTGTGGTTCAATTAAGCTTACCAAGGATAATTCTTTTTGGCGAATGAATAGTTTTTATTTTTATTTCAATTTTTTTTATTAAGTAAGTGGAATCAATATTCTGTTTGCAATGAGAGAATTAATATTTAAGTTTAAAAACAGGAAAAAGTCCCTTAAAAAAAAGGAGAAACTATGAAAGAATTAATGGTTTTTTAATTTTTCTTTTTTCTTTTTAATACTAAAACATTCACCATTTTTTTCCTTTTTTTTGTGTTAAGTTACTTTATAAAATCTGTTATATATATATATATATATATATATATATATATATATATATATATTCAATTGACGTTCTAAAAAAGATGGATTTTTTTGTTTTTTATTTTTAAAAACGCTTCTTTAAACTATCTGAAAGTTAGTTAATTTGCTTGGTTGGTAGGTTGAAAAAGGGAAAACAACGATATTTAAGTGAAAGGACTCTTTTGGTATTTTAAGAGGGGTATAATAAGTAAATGTAAGGTCGTTTGAGAATAGATGTGTGAAAATTAAAATGAGAGTGGAACCCTAAATAATATTATATTTAAATAAGATTATATTTAAGAAAAAAATTAGGAAATATATCTCCTTTTTGGCGGCTTTATAGATTAGGAGTTATTCTTTTATAATTATGCTCTTCACAAAGTTTTGGGAATAATTTACCGAAATTTCTTTTACATTGATATATTATAAGAGTCAAAGAACTTGATGACAAAAATCATATAACATATAAGAAAGACATAAAATTTTGGAATTGCAGAAATCGTCGGTTACAGTTCAGAAATCAATGTGGGCCACTCAAATGGCGATTTTAGTTTGATTTAAATTTAAGTTTAATAAAACCAAAAAGAACGAAAACAATAACAGTGATTAATAGCAGTATTGCCCCTTAATTATAATGTTTATAACAATATGGCCTATGATATTTGAAACGTAACATTCATTCCTTTCAAACTACGATGGATTTGTTTAGTGCACATGATAGGACATTGGATAGGATAATTTAGGGGGGATTAGATTGAAGTGTATAAGAGAGGGCATGATTTAATTTTATTTTAATACATCTTATGTTTGGTGTTTTGTTATTAGAATAAACACCTTTTTGCTAAAACTTTTAAAAATTTGAGATCTAGTTGTAAATTTTTAAAATTTTAAGGGTAAAAATATAATGTTCTAAGTATTTAATATACATAAAAGATATATTTTAGCCCCTCAATTTTTAAAATTACAGTTTGGCCTCATAGTTTTTATAAATTTTTGCAAGTAGGTCTGTACATTTTTTCAATATCTGCTTTAATTAACCATTTAACCCCATGCGTCAATAGGCAGTAGCCAAATTCCCTTTTAAGGGAATTTGAGTATAGACTGGATTGAAATCTAATTTTAAAATCCTCTGAAACTTTTCATCAAACAAACGATTAAACTCTAATTCTATTCAATCCCTAATCCTATGCACCCAACAGGCCAAAAATATTAACAAAAAACTTCTTTTATTAAGATTTTTAACAGACATAACATGTGCCATATAAAGAATGATCGTTATTGAACAGTGCACAATTAGTCTGCTAGATCATCCTCGTGCAAACACATAGAAACAAAAGTAGAGGTTGTTTTTAATTTTTAATTTTTAAGGTTTTTAATATATTCTCCTTAAGAATTAGGATTTCCATATCAAATCAACTTTTAAATACAAATTAGTTTTATATACAATAAACTTACAAAACAATCTTATAATATGTGCCACATTAAAGAATATGTCAAATTTTATGAAAACTTCTAACAAAAGAGTATTAGGAAAATGAGTTGGATGATCTATTCTTCACCTTTAACAAAATTTTTGTACAGACTCTTTTAAAATTAGGAATATTGCCAGTTGTTTATGCCTTTATTTTTTGTTCTTTCAATCTTGCCAAGATCTGCTCTTCTCCCTTGTGGATTGCTTCCTCTCTAACCTGCTCTTCTCCCTTGTGGATTGCTTCTTCTCTAACCTGCTCTTCTCCATTGTCGACGACCGACGACGACGGGTGACAAGCAACAAGCCCATGGGATAGTGATGAACGAACTCATATGCAACGGTGATGGCAATGGGCGAACTCAAATGCGACTGGCCTAGGCTAATGGAGCAACTTCACTGTGGATGCAGAGTTGCTGACGTGTAGTGTGGACTATCACAAATTGAAAGAGGAGATTGCCCAGGGCATTAGCGCTGGCTTGATCGAAGAGGGTACAGTGAGAGAAAGGGAGAAAGAGAACAAGATACATGAGGTTTTTTTTTTTTTTTTTTTTGGGTTATCACATATATACTTATGTTTATCATTAATATACTTAATATTATTATCGATATACTAAGATTTATCCCTAATATATTAAGCTTTTTAACGTTGGTATATTCGAGTTTATCATTAATGTGTTTGAGTTTATTATTAATATATTATAGCTAATTAATAATTAATAAAGATTATTTTTATTATTTTGACTTTATAATTAATAAACATGTGCCATTTTTTTAATTTTAAAAATATGATTATTTATTTTAAAAATATCCTTAAAAAGATTTTTTTTTCTTTTATATCCTAAGATTTTTTTTATATATATTTCATAGATTGGGTGAAAGAAAAGGAATGTTATGTTTTTGAAGACTGGGGCTCCATTTTGGACAAAATTTGAAAAAAAGGATTAAGAAAATTTAAAATTAACTAAATGATTTCTTCTTTTTTTTTTCATTTAAAAAAGGTTTTTTTTAAGAATCGAAACTGCTTATTTTTTTTTTAGAGAAAAAAAAAAGAATATATCAAAGAGAAGAATATAACCAAGGTGAAAATAAAAAAAACTGTAACTGTTTTGATGATAAAAAAACTAATTTTGTTGCTTAAAAACCAAAAAAAAAAAAAAAAAAAATTGGCCAAATAAAACTTTTTGAAAAAGTTAAAGTTATGCCCCTCAATTTTGTGTTATAATAATTAATTCCAATAACAAGAATAAAAGGAATGTTATGTTTTGTTCTCCCTCGACTTCCCTCTCTTTCTGCCTCTCTCTGTCTGTTCCGGCGCTCTCTCTTTCTCCACTCTCAGCGCTCTATCGCCACTCTCTCCGCTGTCTCGGAGCGGTTTCAGCTTCAGAGTTCGGACGGTAAGGAATTCTTTTCCCTCCTTTCAGAGTTCTAAATTCGGATTGATTTAAGGATTTCTGTATGGATTTATTTGAATATTTTATTTGCTTACAAATTCGGTCTTTTTCTATCACAGGTAATGTAATTTCTCTTTCATTTTCTGTTTTTGTAATTGGTTTGGAAATTTCGGATGTTGTACAAGGACTGGGTTTGTTGAATAGTGCTCGAGTTTTGAGGAGATTTCAGAAGTTTTGATAGGCTTTTGATGAATTATTTCGGATTTGATTTCAGACACTTCCCTTTTTGGTAATTTGCTTTAAGGATTCTGATTCCTTTTTACCAAGCACCTAAGTAAAATCAACTATTTGGTGGATTATTTGAAGTTGTTCTTCTGATTTCATTTTACGGATTCCGATTGCTTTTAGGAGCTGAAATGCTGTTGTCCTTGATTGTCTACTACTTTTGCTGTTTATAAATTTCTTTTGAGAATTTGTTTGATTAAAAATTTTGTTTTTGGCGTTGAACTTTTTGTTTAGGTTGGTTCGCTGGATCATCTTCTTTTGAATGACAGTAATATTTATGCTTCTATATAGACTTTGGAATTTGGATGGGCATTATTGTTAAATTCTTAAATTTGGATGACTTTAGATATATTGTTATTCGTTTTTTTATTTATTAAATTATATTTATTAACATCACAAGCTGATTTTGACCCTCAAATACTTTAAAAGGGCCAATCAAAATCAGAAAAAAAAAAAAAAAAAAAATCTTCAAAAGTTAGCTGGGACGTTCATGCTTTGGCCTAAATTGGACAGCTAAAAGTCCAAACTGGTGGTCTTAGACCAGACTGTCCTTGTTTGGTCGTTTTGATTCCTCTCCTATAAGTGGTTTGGTTCGGTTTAGCAAATTGGTAATAAGTAAACAAATCAGACCATGCACAAGCCTACCTTCAATGAGGGTGGCCATTTCTTTAGATTTCCTTATATTTAAATGTTGATAAAATTAGGAAGTGTGCCCCTTAAGTCACCTCCTTCCCTTAGAATTTGGTCATATGTACATTAATATATGCTCCCAAAGAGGGACATTCCTTTACATTTCTCTTTAAAAAAATAAAATGGAGGAATACCACTTCTGGAGAGTTCAAATTCAATTCTGCCATTTAGTTTTCACATCAAAGTGGTGCAAATAAATCACATTCACGTTCTTCAAAAATGGTTTGCAACTTAATTTATGCCATTTCCTCCTAATGTTTGGATGGGATGTAAATGGAATTTCATCTGGGCCTACTATATTGCCCACCCAAATGTTAGCCCACTTCCTCTGCCTTTTCTTTCCTCATCGCTTCCCTGGAAGATAATTCAATGCAACCATTTAATTCAATTAAACTTTGCTTTTGGTTGTGCGGACCTTAGTCAATCCAAGATAATTTAGCACTTCTTCTAGCCTAGAAGATTTCAGCAAGGTATGTTAATTATTTGTTTGGCTGCGGGAAAACTCGGAAAAGTAGTTGGAATCCATTGGCTCTCATGTGATGTGTTCTTGTATATGGCTTTTAATATGTGATCAAATAGAAAAACTGTTATTGATATGCATTGATTGATTAAATAATTATACTTATTTTTATCCCGAATTTTTTTGCCTTTTTGCTCACCAAGTCCGCCCTTAAATTGCAGTTGTGAGATATTTATTGAAATTCCTTTTAAATCAGCAATTCAAATGAAAATCTGGTGTTCAAAACATTGAAGTTCGTTATTAGTATTAAATTCTGCTCTGTTGAGTCTTGTTTCAAATCAGAGTAGTTGTATTTTTGAACTTGAAATCTGAAGTGAATTCTATTGAGATTCCGTTATGGGGCCTTGTTTTCTTTGCACTGCCCTTTCTTGTACAAAATGAAAAAATGGTGCCTATTAGTAAAGGAATTGGGCATTGATTGGGTTGCCCCTAAGAGCTTCAAGGAGCTTGCAAGTTCATTCTTTGGGTGAGATTTTAGCTCCACGGGGCACCATTTAGGGAGGATTTTATCCCGAATTCATACGGCAATGTTTGCTTTAACTTTAGCAATTTGAGGCTTTGAAAAGGAGTTTTTAGTTATTCGGGATAGAGTTAAAGCAAACATTACTGTATGAATTCATCCAGAGAAGGATTTTTGTAATCTTCTCTTTTTGGATTTAGTTAAAGATTGGTCCTCTTTCATTTTGTTTTGATTTTTTGAGGAAATTTTTCATATTTTCCTATTTTTCATATTTTTCACATTGAGCTTCTGTTATGAACTTTGTTTGAATTGCTACTTCTCGGTTCACACCAGAAAGAAGTAATTTTTGGCCTGAGATGCGTGATCTTGATGTTGCAATTTAGGTTCTATCCTCTAATGTTGTGTAAAGACTAAAGATGACAACCAATGAGCCAGCAACAGCTCAACCCCAGAGAAAATCTTCTGTTAGTGCGTCAACCAATGCTAGGATTCAGACTTCGGCTCCATCGTTTAAGCGATGGGGTAGAAAGCACCCACTTATCCGATATGGGCTTCCAATGATCTCACTCACTGTGTTTGGGGCCGTTGGTCTTGCTCATCTCATACAAGGCGGGTTAGCATTTGATGTTATTTTCATTTTTGGTTAATTTGTAAATTTTGTACTAGTCAGGTTACAATTCAGAGGTTCTTTGTAATGATCAGGTTACAAGTAATATTACTTCGTTCTTTCACAGATTCTCATGCCAGATTTGTTCTCACGAATTATTATTTAGGTTTTATATGACAATATTTTGATTGGTTAACAACCCACATTTTTCATTGTTTTAACTATTAAGAATTGTCAAATCATGATTACAAGTTATATTGTTTTATGCTTTATGCATCACTATTGATCTTCATCGCCGGTGGTTTTCAATCGACCATAGATTCACATGCCACAAATTTTTATTTAGGGAGCCACATGGTTCTCTATTTGGTTGGTTAAAAACGCACATAGTGTTTTCTTATTTTTTTTATTTTAAAAGATTGTCTATAACAATACGCATATTAAACATCGTCGCCATCGTCGCCGGTGATATTAAGCATTTTAATTTCTTTGAGATCGTCAATAGTGATACCATATTACCATTCAAAGTTACCATTACATTAATAAAGCTGGATTTTGTAGTTCAGGAAGGATATTGCAAAGGTGAAAGATGACAAGGAATGGGAAATACTCGAGACCAAGAAAGCGCTGTCGAGAACAGGACCTATAGAAGCCTATAAGCCAAACAAGATTTCTTTGGAGGAAGAGCTTAAGGTATAACTCTGTCACTTATATCTTCCAAATACTATATTCCGAGATTCTTAATGCTCACGTGACACTTTCCTGTCTCCATTACAGGCTTTGCAAAAGAAGGTTGACATAAACAACTATGAGTATAAGAAAATCCCTAAACCCAATGAAGGCAAGTCAGTCTAGTTTTGCACTCTGTATTTGAAGCATCAACCACTGGAAATATTCTTGGGGTTTGTTCTTTTTGATCTTTTAGTATTGCAACAACTCCTCAGGCCTTGCTTATGTTGGCGGAACAAGCGTATACGAGTTTTGCAAATGTGCCCTTTAGTTGCTTAATGTAATTACTGATTTTAAAGTATATTTTTGCCCTTGCTGAACGGTTACTTTGGATATAATAATTAAATTCCGAGTCAGTATAAGGAATTTGAGAATTTTGTTACATCCGCATTTAGATCTCTAGAACTCGCAGCCAGAATCATTCACTAGTATTTAATATAGCTTAAATGAACTAAATTTTTCACACAAATTCGTCCTCTTTCTTTCATATTGCTAACGTACTTGAGAGAGTCCCCGTTTTGAAAATAGAGCTAATTCAGCTAAAGTAACTTGTTAATGGAGGAAACTTCCACAAGCTCTCAGTCCATGGGACATTCGAGAATCAAAACTTGAAAGACTTGGTTGTTAATGTGTTTCAGTGGAGGTTTAAAGGTTTGTTTTTCCTGTTTGGCTTCAGAGAAAACAGAGGGAATTGAGGGAGAAACCCAAAAAGAGGGACGAAAATCTTTGGATATTTTACTCTTTTTTTTTTTAACAACAAACGACATGATGTTGTTGTTGAGCAGGAAATGATAGACGACAGGTTGTTGAAAACAATTGTGTACTTTCAAATGTCAAACGACATTTAACGGGGAAAAAAAGTTTCAAAAAAACACATTTGCCTTTTTCCTAGACCAGGCCTTGAAAACATTTTCATTTTCGTTTTCAATCAATGGAAGATACGAAAAAAAAAAAAAAAAGAAGAAAAGGTGGATCTTTAAATTTGCGATGCACAATAGTCTAAGACATGGCTCAACATTCAATCTAATTTGTCTTGAAACTGGAACAATTTTATCCTTAATTGTGTCATGTTCCCAAGTATCATGGCAGGCAAAGAAGACATCCATATAGTTCGTAATTTTCACTTTTATTGTCACAAAGCCGATAATGATGCTCTAGATATTGAAAAAGAAACAGAAAAAGAAAAATGCATTCTTAAGGTTTTTGGAGCTGGTAATTGCTTAACAGTCACGTCAACAATTTGATCCTTAAATCTTTATTTTTCACCAATTAATTTTTGAACTTTATTTTAACAATTCGATCCTTAAATTTTTTCTTTTGACCCATTAATGTTTGTACTTTATTATTATTGTTATTATTATTTTTTCCAGCAGTTGTTGGAAAGTTCAGGGACCATAGCCACAAAGACCCTTTTATGTTTTGCCCCGAAGGCAACTAAATTTGACGACTATAGGCAACCGTTGAATCATGCCGATGGCATTGTCCCACCATCACGGCCTGCAACAACTAAAAAGAGCAAAATTCTATTATGAGTTAGGTTGCACGGGTGGCACTTGACCCCCTTTTTTTTCTTCCGGTGGCACGGCAGTACTTGACTTTTTAAAGGCTTTAATTTTTCTTTGCTTTTATGAATTTTACCCTTTTGAAGATATCATGTGTCAGAGAGAGAGAGAGGGAGAGAGAGAACGTCAAATCAAAATGAATTCAACCACCAAAACTTTGTGAAAAGAATCGAGAGCAGGAAGATTATACATTCAGGTGATGAGTTCAACCCAACCATTGTCACAAAAATACCAGACCTTTATATACCCATATTCCCATTCCCGTTGAGAAAAACCCATTTCTCTTTATGTACACCACCCCAACACAATTCAAGGAAAACCAAGAAAAAAAAAAACATGTAATAGCCCCTACATAGTGTTCCCTTTTAGTGTCCCCTTTTCTTCTTTTTTTTTGACTCGCCAAAATATATCCCTTCTTCACCATTCCCTTACTCTTTATTCATTTACACATTACAAGGCAAGAGGACCAAAATGAAATCCCAAGAAACCCTCCTTGAACATCTCTTCCAAATAGATTGACAAAAATGAAAAAGTCACCAGAAAAAAAGCCATCGACTGCTTCTGAAATGGCTAAATTACCTGGGCTTCGCTTGTGATCCCAGAGACAATAATGGCTGAACAAGCCTCTGAGCCGAAGGGCTCCCCAGCAACATAGCCTGAGACCGAGTGAGCATCTCAACCATTGATGGGGTCTGGTACGCCTGAATAAGGCTTGAGCCATCTGTGGAGTCGCCTCTGGCTGTTGCCCTCTGCCAGGAATGCGAGCTCAACCCCGAGAGAATGTAAGCCCTCCCGGACGCCTCGTAGACATGCCTGCTCGCCATCCTCTCTTGCATTTCCTTGAGCTCAGCGTCCAACGCCACGCACAGCCTGTCACGGGATTTTGCCGAGACAGTCTCCAACAACACCTTCCGACAGTTCTCAAGTATAGAGACTGCCCCAGCTAAGTCTCCTTGCTCGGCAACAGCTCGTGCTTGTGCCATTGCCTCCGCAGCTTGCAGCCTGTTGCGTTGCCTATCTACTTCTATTGACACCACTGCTTGTCCTGCTATTTCGGGTCTCTCAATCCTAACTTCCTCGCTTTCCACTGTCACCATTTCTTTCGTTATTGGATCCTTGTACGTGCATTTCACTTTCACCAATGATGTTTTATTGCCGGACTCTGTTGGGACATGAACTAAGACCAGAAAATCCCTCTCCTCGTCGGCATACAAGTCCCCAACATCAATAAATCCCATCCGTCCATCAGTCGTCACTCGACTCGGATAGCTCCCCGCTTTTAGCGATCTAACGTGAACATTTTGGTTTGAACACTCAACAGCTACTTGTAGCTCCTGGACCACAACACTCAAAAGCCCTCCAATGCACTGCGCAAATGCATCCTGTATAACAGCTTCCGTCTCTATGAATGAAAAAGTCCCTCCTGATGTCTCCGAAATTGAGTGCATTGAAGAGGCGTCGTGATCTGCACCGAATCCAAAAGCGTGGACGGGAATCTGGAACCCTGAATTATTGCCACTGTGGATGGACAAGGGGAGGAGCAGTTGGTAATTTGGCTGAGGCTGGTTAGCTCCTGAGCCATTGACAGTGTAAGTGTCTTGTCCATCGGACAACAATATTATGCTAGAGACCGGATTTTTTCCCCTTCGGTCTTCCATTACCTTGGCACCCTTTCTCAGGCCTTCAGCAATATTGGTCCCGCCATTTGCAACCAAAGAGTTGACTGCTTGCAGTGCCTGCTGCCGCCCTGCATCTGTCATTCGACGGAGAGGGAAGAGGCGACGCGCTGTCGAAGAGAAGGCGATTACTGAAAGCCTGTCGTTGGAGCCAAGATTCTGTATCACAAACCCCATTGCCCGTTTTAACAATGCCAACTTTGTACCTGCCATGCTACCACTGATGTCGAGCACTGTGACAAGGTCGACAGGAGCACGAGGAGTTTGACAGAGCTGTTGCAGGCTGGCATGGTTTCTGCTAAGATTTTGTGTCTTGATCGTCGCAGCAGCTTTTAAATGGACTAAAACGGTGAAACCGTCGTAGGCATTGGACCACGGAGCAGCTGAGACCTCTGGGTATGTTTTGATCTCTAATGTTTTTGAGGGAATGTTATCTGCAGCATCGTTATTGCCAGTGTTTCTCTCAAAAAAGGCAGGTTGGTCGCCCAAAGATTCGTCATCATCAAATATGCCTGGCTCGGGAGCCTGGTATAGAGGAACAATGTGTCGTCGATTCAAGTCTCGTCGAGGGGAAGGTAATCTGCGGACCACAGTCATCACGGCATCGTTTTGGGGCCATCCAACAGGACTAATGGACGCCCTCCCGGGTGGAGGATCCAGAGTTGGACCTTGCACGGGAATCTCTTTCCATTTTGCTCTACAAACCGGACAAATCTGGTTGCCATGTTTCACGTTCGAGGTGATGCAGTGGAAATGGAAAGAATGCGAACATTCTGCCGTGAAAATCGCATGGCCGCCTCCTTGTTTCATTTTGGTTAAGCATATGGAGCATGTCTGCTGAAAAATGACACAAGAATTATCAGATGTAAGCACATTAATGTACACAATATATGCATGTGGCAATGGGGATGGTTTTTATGATAATGGAGATCTAAAAATCTATTAACAACAAATCTTTAAAGCAAGTCCCATCTACCATTAACAATTTACAATTGTTTAGTAATATCTTTATTAATCAATCTTTCAATCCTGTGTGCTCTGGTTAAGATGCTCATATCAAAGACGCCATTTATGAATTATGACTCAGCATAGTACTTGAAGAGCAGAGAGCTACATGGTGTCATGATGGTACACCCTATTTTCTTACCTTAAAATGTACAAACAAAACAAAGAGAAAAGAAAAACATAAAGAAGCAGATAGATTGAATAGGATGGTCAACCCACCGGCAACTTGCAACTGGAGGGGACCATTCAAAGTGACAATGAACCAAAGGGAAAGTAAAAATTATCTCACATATTTGAGAAAGCCCAAACAATTATAAATTCTTTAAGTCTAGTGGTTGTGCACGCACATTGCTATGAAAAAGATGAGCCTTCCTATTGGCTAGGCCAAAAAGTACAATTATCAAATACCGACAAAAATTCGAAGTGTTTTAGATCTAGTTAAGCTCCAAAAAAAAAAAAACCACAAAGGTCAATGTTAGGTACCCAACAAATAGAGGGCATAATGGGAAACAAGAAGTATTAAAACCAAAATAATAAAGAGAGAGAGAGAGACTAGCTTTTCCCAGGTGATGATGGACCATTAAAATATTCAAAATAATAATAATAAATAGAAATATACATAAATATAACTATATAAGTATGAATATAACATTAATAATAATAAATGAGGTTATAAAACCAAGAAGCAATACAATGATAAAAATGGTGCAGAGCTTTCGAAAAAACTAGAAAAAATGCATCCACCAAGAAAAGGAAATCATAAGGTCCTCTTTATGTGATCACTTTCCCTTTCTTTTTATTTGCTTGATTTAATTCAATGGCAGAACACTAGCAATAGCAGATTATCAGTCAGACAGATGAGGCCAGCAAATGACCAAATGGAGATGACTTTCCCTTTTAATATTTTCCCCTCCAAGGAAAAGAGGAAAAAGGAAAAGGGTAAAAAACTACTTGTCCTCTTTCACTCCCAAGGCAAATAAGGTGGATGGTCTTGAAAGGGACTTGTGCATTCAATCCATCAAAAACATTAAAACTAAATTCTCATTCCATTAATGTCATAGGATCCTTTATATATGCTAAATTCTGTCATCATTGCATCCCAATTTAAATTCATTAAATAAACAAAAACATGCAGGTTGAGAAAAGAAAAAAAATTACTTAACTTATACCATAGACGTACAATTAACTATGTGCCAACCGAATTTTAAAGCACACAACAAATGAACACTATAAGTAAACATTGAGACAAAATTTCATCAAAATGCAAATAAAGCTCCAACAGATCAAACCACATTATCTAAAGAAAGTGGAAACATATTAAAGAGCTATGTCATTTCCATGTCATTTGTTCCCAAAACATTATAATATAAATCATTGGTAAAACAATAGTGGAAGATTTGAGCGGCAAGACAGACATTCTCTATTTTTATTTGGTACTTAATTCTTTACATCTACAATAAATATGATAAACGAGAGAAAACAAAAAGAAAAGAGATAAACCCAGCTACAAAAATCTAGTGCCATAATCCAAATTTAAAAATATAATTAAAAAAAGCAACCAAAATAATATCAAACCTCCTCTTAGACTTAAGTTGAGCTGAAAACGAAAATTGCGTACTTTGCATCTCAAAGAAACGCCTCTAGAACAATCAAATCAAAGCAAAAGGGGTCAAGAAATGCAAATACGCAGTGCTAATTTTTCTCAGCTTCCAAACAAGAACCCGCAAAAAGAAGGGAAAAAAAACTAACAAGCAAAAGTTTGATAACAAAAAAATGAAATTCTAAGGCAAAGAACAAACCTTGGAGGATTTGCTGGCACTCTTGGAGAGCTTCAAGCCGTGGGAAGAAGGCGTGGGAGTATTGGGCCTGGAGGAGGTGACGGCCCAGTGGGCGGGCGAGAGCAGAGCGGCGTCCGACATCCTCTCGGCCGTGTCAATGGAGGACGAGGAAGGAAGCGACGACAAGTCCTCTTCCTTGTCATCTCTTGTCCTCGGAACATACAAACACAGATTCATCCCCAAAGCCACCTTTGCTTTTCTCCATTTACTTCCCATTTTTTTCCTTCTTCTTTCTCAGGAAAAAGAAAAAAAAAAAAACAGAGTAAAAAAAAACTCAAAACCAAAGCAAAATTCGCAAAACCCAGATCTCAAAATTGCTCAAATGAGCTGGTTTATTCTCCTTTTTTCTTTCTCTAGGAACGAGAGAGAGAGAGGTAAATAATGGGTTTTGAGAAAAGTCTGAAGTTGGACACGAAAACCGAGAGAGAGAGGCTTTAATGGAGGAGCTAGGAGAGAAAAAAGAAAATAATGTAGAGAGGCTAAAATCGTCAAGAGAGGACTGAGTCGTATGCCAAGTTTGAGACTAGTTGTATTAGTCGTCTCCTTGTTCCTGTTATCGTGTTCTTGTTCTTGGCCGCCATGGGAGAAATTATGTAGAGAGACAGAGAGAGGTTTTAGCTTTTGCTTTTACTTGGCGTCGATGGGTTTTTGAGGATTTTGCTTTGACTCTTTTTTGTTGTTGGTGATGATGATGATGATGATGATGTTTTTTTTTTTTTTTTTTTGAGGCTTTGATGAATAAGGCGGTAATAAAATGATGATGCACATAAAAAGAAAAACAAAAAACAAAAAACAAAAAAAAAACAAAAAAAAAGGCACGTTTTGGTTGAACAATGGGAAAGGCCAAAAAAAAAAAAAATGCTATCTGCTTGCTTTGCTATACATTGCCTGTACATTCTTAACTTCCTTTCTGGCCCTTGGACTTCTCGTCTATTTTCACTAAAGGGACTCTTCAGGGCTAGTTTTGTTCTAATATATGAAATGGGAAATCCATTTATAAAACATAAATTATAATAGTTGAAATATTTAATTTTTTGTAAAAATAATAATAAGAATAATGAAGTTCCTAACAACTTATTAAGATTAGTGATTTATGGCTTTTTTTTAAATTGTCAAAGCAATTTATCTCTATAATGGTTTTAGCAAGCCCAGTTAATCAAGCTTGTTTTGCAAAAACGGTTCCAAACTGTTTTTTATGTTTTTAATTACTTTATTTTAGAGAGTTCTAATCACTTTTACTACAATATTTTTTCTTATAAAATCTAAACTAAAAACGGTTTAAACCGTTTCCTAAACAGACGAGTACTATTAAATGCATAAAATTATATAAGGGTAAATGGTTTAAGAGATCCCCATACTACTTCAAAGAATTTTGCTACAGATGTTCCTTTAGAGTTGATGTTCCTATTATTCTCTTTAATAGAAAGGAAATAAACACCATATTGCATCAAAGAATTTTGTTACAGACGGTTGAGTATGTTGTCATTTCGTGACTATTTTTTAATTAAGGGCATAATCAACCACGGCAGATATGGGATGTCAAATGTCGTGATTTTTGTTGGCACAATTATATACAGGATAAATAACTCGAGAGGTCCTCATCCTTTTTAAAATGGTGTGTTAGTCCCCAACTTTTTTTTTTATTGAACCGACCTTAACCTTTCAATGTAATTGTTGAAGGACCAATTTAATTGATCTCTATTATCTTTTGTGTCATGCGAGGCGTACATAATATCTTTAGTGAGGGTATTTTAGTAAGCTAACTTAATTTTTTTTTTAAGAAATTAAAATTAGAACATAAAAATAATAAAAAATAAAAGATAATATTAAAATAAAAATTAGAAAACAAAAATAAAATAAAAAAGAGAAAAGCCTTTGACTCCTCTCCCTCTCATCCCCATCCCCTTCGTCAAAGTCGCCCTTAACGACACTGGCGTTTGCAACGAGACAGTGGCACCAAGGTGGTCTCTGTCGTTGGATGATTTCTAGTGTGATGGGTCTCAGCTTTTTACGACTCCCGTGGGTCGCAAGTGCGATGGGGAAGGGGCTCGACAGTGTTAGAGTGGTGGATGGAGGTGGGTTTAGGTGGAGCAATGACACTATTTTTTGTAATTTTGGGGTTGACGGGATTTTTTTTTTCTTTTTTTTTAGGGGGGGTGATGGGGTATGGGGTGGGGTAGGGTTGGGATGGTTAGGCACGAAGGTGGGTTGCCAGTGCTAGAGAGGGGCGGTGGGCAAGGGCGGCCAGGGCGTTGGTCCAAAGTGTTTTGGGTTCTTTTTGTTTTTTGTTTTTGATTTTTTTTCTTGATTTTGAATTTCTTAGTAAAAATCAAATCAATGGCTATGGTTTGTTTGTTTTTGAATAAATGGTTTTGATTTACTCTTAATTTTTAATGTATGAATTATTTCAGAGGGTAATTTAGTGATTCTAATTAGAATGATATGCAGCCAGTTTTAACGATCAAACTGCTTAACAGTTTGATGGATAAATTGGTCCCTTAGCAATTAAAATGAAAGATTGGCGTTAGTTCAATTAAAAAAAAAGATTAACACTAAATCACACTTTTCTAAAAAGGTTCGGGAGCTCCTGAACCATTTATCCTATATATAATTATGCCAACAAAATTCATGAGATATGGCATCTCATATCTACCATTGTTGATTAGGCCTTGAATTAAAAAGTAGACAGGAAATGACAACATACTTGGCCATCAGTAGCAAAATTCTTTGATGTAATATGGTGTTTATTTCCTTTCTATTAAAGCAAATAATAGGAACATCAACTTCAATGGAATATCATGTCAATTAATTTTTTATACGAACTTACATGAAAGATGAGTTATAGTTTTATTATAGATATATGTTTAAAAAATTATCATGTCAATTAATAATAATAAACTATATTTATCAGTAAAAAAATGATAACTCATCATCATAATAAAAAATAGAATTATGAATTGATGTCTCTAGTATTACTTTATTTTTAATGTATTTTTTCAAGTTAAAAAAAATGTATCTTTTCTTCCTTCAAAAGAATAAAATTTGTGCTTTTGAAAAAGAAAAAAGGATAAAATTTGTATCTCTTTCATTAAGCTTTGGCATTGAAATGGCAAATTAATGCGGCTTTTAATTTTTATTGTGCCTCTATTAATAGTTCCGTCTTAATTTCAATAAAAAAAAAAATTAACGATATGTCTTAAAAATACTTGAGCTAAAGTAATAGTCACATTATTAAAAAAATATATTTTTTAGTTCAGCCGGTGTTGCTTTTTCTTTTTCTTTTTCTTTTTTTGTTATTTTATTATTATTTTTTACAAGGTTTCTAATATACAATTAGTCATTGGATATTGGGATATGTAGCAATACAGTCCTTTTCAATCCTACAGAATGTATAAACTCGAAACTCAAAAAATTAGGACCGATAATATGTATTTATGTGTCGTATTCGTGCCAATATGTTTATAACATGATACGATTAGATTAAACATGAACACGACATGATTAATAAACATACATAAAATACTGATACAAACATGACGCATTTATAAAACGTGTAACACTGCCTAAAATACAACACAAACACGACACATTTATAACATGTGTAACACAACACGACACAATTACAAACAAAACTTACTATTTATTTTTTTTACTATATAAATTTTATATTTTTTTACTATATACAAAACTTACTATTTATTTTTTCTACTGTAAAAATTTTATATCTTTTTACTATATATATTTTTTAAATTTCGTTTCAATTTATCAGGTATCCTACAAGTATCTTCTATGGAACTAACAAAATTCACCATAAAATAAAGCCAAAATTAAAAATTAAAAGGCTTTAAATATTAGCGTAAAAAATATAATAATATTTAATTATTAAATATTTTAAACCGAATTTTTTGTGTCAAATTGGAGAATAATTTTAAAGCCATATGGCTTTATTGGCAACGCACAATAATAAAGGAAATTGAGTCCTTATATAAAGAGGAGTTGAGAGAGAACTCAGGTTTTCTTTATGTAGGACTTTTGAAAGCTTGAAAGTTTAAAAAAGTAAAATCATAATAAATAAAAAAAGGCTATCTTTTGATATTAGTTGTTTATTGAGCCTGGTGGTGTTAAGAGTAACAACACACCTCTTAGGTGCAAGGTTCAAATCGTTGCACCTGTGCGGTCCAAATTACCCATAAGTCTTATATCTAGCTAGATTTTCTAGAGCAAAGATAAATTTTTTAATATTTATCTAGATTTTCTAGATTTTCTCAATTATATATATCTTATAGATAAGAGGTGTATTAATAGTGTTCGAATCTTTCCAGCATTCATTCAATTTTCTGTTTTCCAGTTGCCTAAACTATGCGCGCACACAGTTAAACAATCTATTCTTAATTATATATGTCTAGTATTACGCAACATGCACTTTAAAGTCATGTTTATGATTTTGGTTTGTAACTATTCAAATATTATTAATTTATATGTAATACTTTCTATAAATGGAGATACTATGTAATAGCTTTTTTATAATGGAAAAAGATAAGATAAGATAAAGAAAAGCCATAAGTGGCTGGTGATCAATTATCTCTCACCTTCTTGACTAACAAAATAATGATAATCATATTTTGCTTAGTGGATTGCCATAATCCTGGCCCTTGTACACACATACATACATGTATATATGTATATATATATATGCACACATATATAAATATAATTATGAATGTCTTGGTCCCTCCATGCATCATCATCATCATCATAATTCATCATGAATCATTGTTGGGCATGGGGGTCAAATGGTGGAATTTTCCTAATGATGGTACATTGCTATCTTGTGTTTTCTTTCCCTTTTTTTTTTCTTTTTTTTTTTTAATTTTATAAATGCCCACATGAGATGATGATAAGTATTGCCACACGTGCACATCATCACAATAGTCGTTTTGTGGTTCCCATGTCAACCCTGTAGTCAATGAGTTGGATTTGCCTTTTGTTTTCTCTTTTGTAGCTTTAACTGCTTTTTCCCGCCCTTTTATTCCTTTGACTTTTAAGACAGCATATAGCATATAATCAAAAAAATAAAAAACACGAATTAAACAGAATCTCAATAATATATTGGGATATTTGTATTTAAATGTTGAATATTGCCAGTGGAAATACGTTTTTAAAGTTACAGATTGGAAAATTTTCTAGTAAATCTCTCAAAGACAAGTTTCGCAAAGTACCCTTCCAAAGAATATTCCTTTTTTTCCTTGTGATTTGCATTTGCTTTCTTTTGTTTTATTCCTTCTTCCTTCAATCTTCACAGTTTTTTTTTTTTTTTTACGTAAAGAAAAAATAACACGAATTTATTCTATCATAACCATTTAGCTTTATTTAAATTATCCAAATAATATAGTAATAGGGATGGAGGAATAACCATTCTTCTTCTTTTGTAAATTCATTTTGGGTTTGCTAAAGCTAGGATTTGATTTTTGTGTTGTTATATATTATTAGATTATGATGACTCAAATTTAGTTTGGCCCAACTCGAAAAGCTTGTTATACGACAATTATGGTGAAAGAATAAATATGAGATTTATTGCGATAGGATGGTATTATTGACTTCTAGTTTTCCTAATTGCTGCTATCTTGTAATCTTTTCAAGTTTAGTGATTTTTTTTTCATCTGCCTATGTTTTTCTCCAGTCTTAAGTTTTCACGTAAATTTCTGTATGTTTTTAGGTTTTTGTTTCTATCGCACTATTTTTGTAATAGCTTTTCCATTCTTGCTTATCAAAACAAATGCACCATATAATGAGTTTGAACATTGACAAACAAGCTTTGTTGAATAACAATCATAACACATCCATTGTACCGTTCCACATAAATTATAAAAAAAATTTGAACTTTCCTGGGATCATATAAAAAAATATATTTTACTTTACACCTAAAATGATGTTTTCAAGAGCCTGTGACTATTAGCAATGAGATCAAACTTTAAAAGTTCTTAACCTTTAGTCTTGATGGTCTTGGCGTCCTCATCCTCAAGAGTCATGATCTTTTAATTTTTCAATAAATCGCTTTTTGTTTCTTGTGTGCTTTTTCTAGTACTACACAACAATCTTGGTTCATGAACAACAACCAGCCTCTAAATTGACAATTCAATGGTCAAGAACTTGCTCTTGGAAATTTTCAACAAAAACCCAATTGAGTTTTCTTTATTGGTTGTGTAAAATTTACCATGATAGTGAACTTGCTAATTCTAAATTAATGCAAGTGTTCTGAAATATTCTCCCTTGAAAGTCACAATTTTGGGTGCGTATACTCTTCTCAAAAATCTAACTATTGACTTTGACTGAGTTAGATTTTTCTTTGGGTCTTAAATTGACAATATCATTTAACTACCATGATTAGCATTTATGAATAGTCTTAGACACTATTTGTTTTCTTCTTACGTCAAGAAGGAAAAGTCCATTAAGCAAAGTGCATTTTGATATTTTCCTGAAAAATCTAGAAATGAGTGGCTTGTAGTTAAGTAATAAAGACATTTCAAATGGGCCTTTGTTCCCTTACTCAGCAATAAATAAATAAATAAAGACGTTTCAAAAAAGAAAAGTTAAATGTGATTAAGAAAGAGAAAAGAGATGGAAGAAGCCATAATTTCAAACCCACCACTAAAAGATCTGGCAAGAGTACTGTGGCTAACAAATTTAGGGGATTAATAGTCAACTAGGAATAAAATGGAGTTTGTAAACGTTTAATTTGGTATAATTTCAGAAAGAGGGAGAGAAGGATAACATGCAATATTTGGGGGTTGGTAACGCGGAAATCTTGAGAGAAATAAAGGAGGATTCTAGAGGATTTTTATGCTCCAAAATGGACCATTAAACCATTACGGATACGTTTCAAAAGAAAATAAGAAAACCCATACATGGGGTGACCAATAGAAGTCAGTCTCTGCTGAAGTTGGGTCCAATATTCCAACCCATTATTTTAGAATAGTATAAAGGCATTTATATATGCATACATATTTTTGCAAGTATTATCTATAAGGGGTTTTTTTTTTTCCTTTTTTTTTTGGCTAAAGAAGTATTTTCTATAAGTTAGTTCTCTATGATTTATGCGCTTTTTTCCTATTCTGAATTTAGTGGCATATTGAGAGTGGAGAAATTTTGAAGTTTGAATTTTTGTTGGGAACCTTCAATGGTGGAAAATTTCCCATCCCATTTCAAATGTTTGGTATTGGTCCCTTTTGGGCATCACAAATCTTTTACTTTGTAATTTGTACTCTCTCTCTGTCTCTCTCTCTCTTGTCAGGAATCTTTTGGCCTTTGACACCATACACTTTTTCTCAAGTTCAGAGTGCAACTTCCTCTGCTCCTCGATGAGCACAGAAACACAAAAACATGCATAGACACCAAGATGAGTGAAAGACTTTGCATGACATATCCTCTTCTAGTGATCTTTGAGTGGAGTTCCTATTCCCACTTACTTTACCATATCGCGTTAAAAAGACAACCTTTTAAAAGAAAAGGAAGAGGGAAAAAAGGAAAAAAAAAAAACAAAAGCTTCATCTTTTTTAGAATGCAAAAGTTATTCCTCTCCCCCACAAAAGAACATCAACAAGGAACCAAAGCAGTGACCCCTTTTCATTTCACCCCTACTTTTGAGAGCACACATGCCTCACACAACTTGAATGTGAGAGAGAGAGAGAGACGAAATGCAATGTAATGAAGGGTTTTCCTAGAATGAGTGGAGATCCATTAGCAAAGAATCCTCATAAAACCCTTTTGTGGGGAGGGGATAGGATTCCCTTTACCAGCTCTAAATTTGCCAGGCTTTCTGGAGCAAGTCAACGAGAAAGCTGATCCCTTTTTTTCTTTTTAATTAATAATATATATACAAGGGAATCCATTCCCTTCTCTTATGGTGCTTCCCACTTGGGAAGTGATTAAGAGCAATGCGAGATGTCTTTCACTCGCAAATCATCACTTCACTTCCAAAAAAAAAAAAAAAAAATCACTTCACTGCAACATTCTAATAATATCATTTCAAGCAACCCCCCCCCCCCCCCCCCAAAAAAAAAAAAAAAAAAAAAAAAGAAAAAAAGAAAAAGAAAAAAAGCTTACAATATCATGCATCATTACTTTTGGAAATTAAAGCACTGTCACTAGTGTATAGCAATTATATTGCATGATATGTATCATTTTATTATTTGCATAATTATACCTCTTAATTTAACTATTTCTCAATTTGTCTATTTAATCCTTCAAATTAAAAAAAAACTTATTTTAATTTCATCCCTATAAATTAAAAAAATAATACATAACAACATAATTACCTTTAAACATTTATAAAAAATATCTTATAGCTTTTAAAACATAAAAATTCTTAAAACGAAGCATTAAATTAAAAAAAAAAAGATCTCAAGCTTTATAACCTTTTTTTAAAAGGAAGCTTTATGGCCTTTTGACTGTTAATATATTTTTCTCAAAAAGAAAAATATATTTTAAAAATAAATTTAGTCTAATTAAGGCTATTTTTGTCTTATCTCTATTTTTTTTGTTCAAACAATCATCGAGGGATAAAATTGAAACTATTTTTAAAATTCAAAAAATATCATTATAGTTTCTTAAAATAAAGGGATAAATTGATAAATAATTAAAATAAAGAGGTATAATTATATGATTAACCGTACATTAGTTTCTTTTTTCTTTTTTTTTTTGAAAGAAAGCTTTATGGCCTTTTGAATGTTAATATATTTTTCTCAAAAAGACAAATATATTTTAGAAATAAATTTGGTCTAATTAGAACTATCTTTGTCATATCCCTCTTTCATTTGTCCAAAAAATCTGCAAAAGATAAAATTAAAACAAGTTTTTTAAATTCAAAAGATGCCGCTGTAGTTTTTTTAAAAAATGAAGAAATTGATAAATAATTAAAGTAAGGAGATATATATTTTTTTTGAGATTAAGGTGACAATTTAAACTCTTCATGTAGAGGATACTGGATGATAAAATGTGAAACAAGTAAGACGTGATTATTGAAGTAATGAATAAACATTATTAACTGTAGGTTAGATCATTTCCATTTCATTGGTAAATCTCTGAAATTTTCTTATGGACTAGTGGGAGAAAATAGAATGAGACTAATAATCTTCTTCTTCTTCTTCTTCTTTTTTTAAAAGCAAAACTTCAATATTAGTTGTGCCGGGAAAAATATTTTACAACAAAAATCAACAGTGATATTTTTATAAAAAAATAAATAAATAAACAGTGTGGCAGCAAAAGATATGGCAAGAGTTGTTTCTTAAAAATCTTGTTTTAGGCTGCAGCTTACAAAAATAACCTAAATTAGAAGAGGGCTTTCATAAATACCAGCCCCGGAAAAAAAGAGAGAAAGAAAACCAATTTCAGTTCAAATAGTTCTACCCAAAGAAAAATAGTTCAGATATTCTACCAAAAAAAAAAAAGCAGCTCAGACAAAAAAGAAATAGAAATAGAAAAAAAGTTCAGATAACTAGGATTTACAAAATATTAATTTCAGTTCATATAATTCCGATATTTATAATCTAAACGTGAAAATGATCCAAAATTACATAAGGATCCAAAATTGGACTAAATAGGGTCTTTTGCCACTCCTATTACACGACAAAAAAAGCTAAAATATATTTATAAAAGCATGGAGAGGATTTTGGAACCCTCAAAGCAATATTATCTTAAAAACTAGGGTTCCCGACCGCACATAGTGAGGCTATCGCCTTCAAAATGGGGTACAATAAAGATATAATAATTTAATGTAGCTTAATGACTATGAGATAAAATTATTCTTTAATTAATTTAGTCATAGTGGAGAGATGTAAATCATCATGTCACAAAATATATATAATTGTAAAAGTTAGAACATCAATTATTACGAATCAGATTTGCATTGCATCACAATTTAAGATATGTATAATATTATTAAAAATTCCATTAAAAAATATTATTAAGATTAGCTTATATACAGAACTTTAGTGCTAAATGATATTTTAAATTTAAAAATTATATCATGTGAGAGTTTAATATTGTACTAATATTTTGTTTTTTATTATAATTTTTATATTATTTACAATTATAATTAATGGATTGAAATTGAAGTTTCAAACACTCTTTTAATACGAGAGGTTTGCGAATTTACGAATACTGTGTATTCCCCACTGCTACAAGGGAAAAACAAACAAGGCTCAGCAGCTTTCCTTAATGATGATTTCACATGTATTGATCATGATAAGCAACAAGGTCAAACCTAATCCATACATATGCATTTAATGGGGTCCATATGCTTAACATCATGTCCAAAGATTGCTTATGTGCTAGTCCCTTTCCGCCTCTTTTCTTTTTTCTTAATTTCTCTTTTCTTTTCTAGGAGGATTGCTTCTGTTGAATTTCTGCCTTGTAATTTATGCCCCATGTAACATGTTCATACATTTGTTGATATGTGCATGTGAGTGTGTGTGCATATATATATATATATTTATATATATATCTATATATTTTATATAGGTTGTACATGGGTGTGTGTTTTTTTATGTGCATGTGACATCATGGAATAAATATTTTTTCTTGGTAAGTTCAAGGAATAGATAGTTGGATGTTAGGTTGATGTTTCTTCAAGAGTTTCTTTTATTAGTTTATTTTGGTTCTCCTCAAGTATTCACACAATGTATGACAAGCATTGGCCAGGTAGCGCACGCCGCATAAATAGGCGAGTTTGAAAGAGAATTGGAGGAAAAAAAAATTATGCCTTTTTTTAACACTCTATTCATATCCTTTTTAATTTTGTTTTTTAAAATAAAATTAAAAGACATAAGTTTAAGGGAAAAAAAAATCATTTCAGTTATATGTTCTTAAAATTTCTTAGAAGGTTATCACATGATGGGCATGGCTTTCTTATGGCCAATAAGATTGAGAGAATTTGTACAAAAAGTGTAGCTTTCTAAACTTAATACACAAAGTTTTCAAAAATGGTTAAAAAAAATTTCATTTACTCACAAAATGTCAAAAATACCCCCGGGGTGGGTGATGCCGTTGCAATAAACGTTTCCTTGAGACGATCGATGTCTTCAAGACATAGCCATCACGAATTAGCTCATGGCTTCATTGCAACGGTCCTATTTGCAACACAGTTGTCTTCATGAGCTTTGTTGCAATGATAGCAATACTTGAAGAGGATGAGCAAGATGCGGCGCTGAGGATTAGAAGAGAGATGCCCGCGGCAGCGTGGGAAGGGATTTTTTGATTCAGTGAATGAAGACAAGGTGGCATATGATAGACTACCGTTGGTAATCTTGTAGATTACCTTTTTGACTTACTGAGTCAATCCTAGTAAAATACATATTTTTAACCTTTCAACAATGGGTTGGTTGATGGAAATCTAAAGCTTTCAAAAATTAGAGAAAACCATACGAATGCCCCTCTAGAAGAGTACCTTTTCAAGACTATTGACCTCATAAAAAAGGTCTTTTAAAAACTGTCCCTTTAATTTAAAAAATGTGATTTATTACAAGTCCAAATTACCATTCCTTTTTACTCTCATGTGCTAGATTACTTTAGTTGGCGTCGGGGGCACTGGAGTAGGACCCGCTAGGTGTCTAAGCTGGTGTAGAACCTGCCAAGTTCTAGAGCAAAAGCTAGCAGGTTCTAGAGTAGAATCTATAATATTTTTTCATATTTTCTTTAAAATTAAGAAATACGAGCTACACCTAGTTGCCGACACGTGGTGCTAGAGTGGAACCTGGTAGATGCAGGGGTAGAGTTTAACAATTATCACATATTTTCTTCAAAAAAAAAATTAGTATCCACCTTCGGTCGCTAACGAGGGCACAGGAGTGAAACCCATCAGGTGTCAGAGCTGGAGCATAACTCGTTAGGTGTCACAATGAGACTCACCAAGTGTAGATTTGGAATAGAACCCACCAAGTTTCAAAGTGGAACCTCCTAGATTTCGAAGTGGAATCTAATAGGTTTTGCTTCAAAACCCACAAGATTCCAAAGCAGAATCTTACAGATTCTAGAGCGAAACTTGACAAATGAAACTACCCTTCACATTTCCAATTTATTTCATAATTAAAAGATCACTATACATTGTACAATCATCATTTACTTTACAAAATAGAGAAAAAACACAAAGCAAAAAAATGTCATTCTTTTCCAATAAATTGTTAGACATGTATGCCCTAAGGAGTAAAACGTTGTAATAGGTTTTTGTAGACATTTTATCAATAAAGAGTTTATTTATTGTTCATATACCGAATGTTATCCCCTTTATGTTTATAGTTGTTAAATATATGATAAACAAACAAAAGTATGACATTATCGCTCTAAACCTTTAAGAATCAGGCATATGTTGAAAAAATTATGCGGAAGACATAAATCTTAAAGGTGACAGTCTAAATCATAAGATTCGCAATCGAGGGAATAAAGTTGGGCGCTTGATTCATGCTAAGATTGTTATGTTGTCTACATCCCTAACAGGAGATGGCTTATCTTGGCCATCGTAGTGGGACTCCATGAGTAGAAACATTGGTACATTGTCATAGGTGATGATGTATTGGATCAGGACATAAGTTGAATTAATTTGAATTAATAATTCTGTTTGTGCAAATGAATTCATTTTAGACAACATATGTGTTGTGTCTTAATTTTGAAATAACTAATGGGCATGTTATCTTAACTTATGTGTTTTGATGTACCAAAGGGTGACATCCACTTTATGATGGCATGCATTTTGATACGTTGGAGACATAACTCTTGATAGCGTAAACCTACTATTTATAGATATGGAATCCATAGTACCATTGGTGCAGTTAATGATATTCTCTTATATGCGTTATCTTGTAATTGAAATACTAGAGCACTCAACCATTTGGATGCATAGGTGTATCTGAATGGTATACTGTCTTTGGATAGTAAGTTTTCCAATGGTGTGATAACGAAATGTAAGATAAAAATAATCGGGAAGATAAGAAAGAATTTATCTTTAAGCTGATTAATGGGGATACGACACATTATAATATGTCAAAGACACTTAATTATTTAGAGCATCGTAATTTTTTATAGCTCGAAAGTACAGCTTTAAGCTTTTGGCAGAGTAGCATTAAAGTTAATAATTATAATATATATATATATATATATATATATGGGGGATATTGTATTTTATAATTATCGGAGCTTGAACTATATAGATCCATCAGGTTCCTTTTTGCTAGCCCATAATGAATCTTGTAATGATAAAGCATGCTTTTCCAACAAATTGGTGACTTATGTTAAATTATTAGATTGGTTGAAATTCGATAGGATTAGATAATTATATTTGTTTCTCAGTTGAATTAAGTTTGTGAATTAATTTAAGATAAACATGTTGAATTATCGAGAATATTTTATTTTCTACAAGATTATTCAGATATGAATGTTTTAATCAGATAACTTCTCTATTGGGTTATTTGAATTAAAACTGAAGCTCTATCTAAAGAATCTTGAGTGAAAAATAGAATATTCTCAAGGATCAAATTATCACAAGTTTGGTAGCCCGATTTACTAGTTCGGCCTACTGATGGGAGTAGGCCGATAGATATGCTCGGACTGTTGATCCAACAATTATCTAATTACGCATTTTGACATGATTTTATCAAAAGTTGATCTAGATTTGAATTTTTGAGGCCTTATCTAATCATGATTAGGCCTAGGTCCGACCTCTATAAATAGGGGGTGGGTTTTTTCAATTATTTAGATCAGTTGAGAAGTTTAGAGTGAGTACTTAAGTGTGAGAAACTTAAAAACTCCTTGAGAGCTATTGTTCACAATCAAAAACTTTAGCTCTAGGTCATCTCAATTGGTTGGAAGGAGGGTCATCAGGGAAGAGCTGTACGACGTGTACCCACACACATTCTGATTGTGGATAGAGAATAGTAAAGAAGACCAGTTCGTTGAGGCCTTTTTGGAAAATTATTCTCTTCACTGATTGTAAGAGCTCTTCGACATACAACAAGTTAGTAAGATTTGATTAATTTATGTATATAGCGTGTCAAACTTGTGTTTTAGAAAATACTCTAATTTAAAAAATTTTTAAAATTTCGTTGCGTACTTGTTTTCCAACAACTGGTATTAGAGAAATGGTTTTTACGTAAATTTACGAGTTTGTGACCATGTTGTAATATAGATTGTGTGATCTTATTTTCTCCTATGCTTGAATTTTTTTTTTTTAGAAAGTTGGTATTTTAGAGTTTCTATATATTTAAATATTGTCATGAAATTATATGGTGAATATTTATTAATCAATTATGGTTGATTGAATTATTATTCAATTATTAATCAATTAATTAATTTGTGTCGGTTATGGTTCCTTAGAGGTTAGAAAGTGTATCTAGGTTTTTTATGTAATTAGATGGTGGTATGTCATTATTGTCTAGGAATTATTATTTAATTTTAAATTTGTAAAAAATTTGCAATTAAATAATCATTCGGAGTGAAGACGGATTTAGAAGATAGACGATAGCAATTCCATTGGTTTTTCCTGGGTATCTAAAGTTTTAATGTTTTTGAATTGTTTAAAAAAAGATTAAAAAACTGCTAAAAACCACTTTCTAAAAAACGTGAAAATTCTGCCAACTTCGATGGTAGGTCGAACTTTCAAGTTTTGTAGGCCAATGAGCCATGATAGGCATGCTGAAATGTCAAGTTTGGTAGGTCGATAGGTCATGACTGGGAGGCTATTGATACATTTCAGCAAATTGGCAGAGCGTTGTACTTTTCAAAAAAGGTGTGTTTTTCAGTGCGGTTTTTATTTTGTTTTTGAAACAATTCTGAGGAACATGAAATTTTAAGATGACTGAAAAAATTAAAGCATTTGATCTATGCATGATTGAAAACTTGAAGATGGATGCCACCTGAAGACGGATACAACTTGAAGATACATGGATGAAGAATCGATAATATGTTTCAACTGATCTTTTGTAATATTTTTTTTCTTTTCTCCAGGATGAAACCATAATATTACGGTTGTTTAGTATTATTTTGCTTCTGGCTTTGCTTGTTTGCAATATAATATAATTGCCATGTATGTTGATAACATGTCATATAGAATAGGGAGTGCCGTTCATTAAAAATTGTTCACGCATGTTAAAATAAAACCTTGGTTTTCAAAAGATTGAGTGGGAGAAGGTTTTCGAAAGAGGACCTACAGCTTCCATCGTTGGTCCATAGGCAACACATGGTGGTTTCGACCTCTAGGAAGGGACTTCATTATGTATCAGGTTGGATCTCTGAAGGGATAACCTATTTTAGTATGATTTATTGTTGCACATCCCTGGGTGGCGATTATAATAATAAAGTGGTAATTCGTAAAAACAAATCTTTTATCTGTGATAGGCTGATGCAAAACAATCTATGTTTTATCAAATCTAAGATGGACATACTGCTTAAGATTGAGGTTAATAATAATAACTCTAAAAGACTTAAGACTTTTGACTCTAATAAGACCTATCTTTAGCATTTACGATTAGGTCATATTAACCTGAATAGGATTTAAAGGTTGGCGAGGGATGGACCTTTAAGTCACTTAAAGGTGGGATCTATACCATAATATGAATCTTGTTTGGACGGCAAAATGACCAAAAGACCATTTGGGTCTAAAGGCAATAGGGCCGAAGGGGTTCTAGAACTTATGCATAGTGATATTTGTGGTCCCATGAACGTTCAGGCACGAGGGGGGTATGAATACTTCACTTTTATTGATGATTACTCAAGATATGAGTATGTCTACCTAAAGCATCATAAAAGCAAAACTTTTGACATGTTTAAGGAGTTTTGGGCTGAAGTAGAAAAGCAATTAGGTAAACTCATAAAGGCATTTTGATTCGATCGGGGTGGTGAATACCTTTCTGATGAGTTCTTGGAATACTTATTAGAGAATGGGATTTTATCCCATTTGACTGTGTCAGGCACTCCGTAGCAGAATAATGCAGCTGAGAGAAGGAATAGGACTTTGTTGGACATGGTTAGATCCATGATGTGTTATTGTTCATTACCTTTGTTCCTTTTAGGGATATGCACTACAAACCGCATATTATCTTTTGAACAAAGTGCCTTCAAAATTGGTTTCTAAAACTCCTCACGAGTTATGGACGGAGAAAAATGTCAGAAAAACAATACGTAGTGGAAAATTTAAAATTTTAAATTAGAGTATTTTCCAAAACACAAGTTTGACACGCTATATGCATAAATTAATGAGACTTCACTAACTTTTGAATGCTGAAGAGCTCTTGCAATCTGTGAAGAGAACAACGTTCCAGAAGAACCTCAACCAACTAGTCTTCTTTGCTATTCTCTATCCATGATCAAAGATCGTGTGGGCATACGTCGTACAGCTCCTCCCCTTGGTGACTCTCCTTCCAACCAATTAAGAAAACCTAGAACTAACATTTGTGATTTGTGAACAATAGCTCTTAGGGAGTTTTAGAGACTCTCAAACAAGAGTGCTCACTCTTTATTTGTCAACTGATCTAAATAACTATGAGAACTCACTCTCTTTTTATAGAGGTCGAACTTGGGATCAATCATTATCAGATAAGGCCTCAAATTTTGAGTTTGGATTAGTTTTTGAGTCAAAATCCACGTAATCAAATTCTACCTCTAACTACATACCCAAGTTTGAATTAGTTCGAATCTAATTCGAACTCCTTTGGTTGATCTGATAGATGCTATCTCAACCAATTAGATAAATCCTATCTTATTAGTTTGTGGTATCTTTCATAGAGCCTCAATTTTAATTCAAATAACTCAATAAAAAAGTTATCTAATTAAAATGGTCATATACAGATAAACCCTTATAAATAAGATATTATCCACAATAATTCAACATGTTTATCTTGAACTAATTACCAAATTAATTCAACCTATAAACCAACATTTTTTTCTTGAATTAATTACAAAATTAATTCAACTGATAAATTAACATAAATTATTAAATCCAATTAACTCAAATTTTAGCAAATCTAATAATTTGATATAAGTCACAATTTATTAGAAAAGCACACTGTATCATTACAAGATTTATTATGAGTTAAAAAAGGGAGCCTGATAGACCTATGTAGTTCAAACTCTCGATAATTATAAAACCTAATATCCCATATATATGTTTTATAATCATCAACTCTACTGTTATTCCACTAAAAACTTAGAGCTATATTCTTGAACTATATAAAATTACGAAGCCCAAATAGCTAAGTATCCATGACATATTATAATGTATCGTATTTTTATAGGATATCCATATTTGGCTTAAGGACAAATTCTGTCTTACCTTTCTGATTATTTTTCTCTTACGTTCCATTATCTCACTATTGAAAAACTTACCATCCAAAGATAGCATACTATTTGATTTCACCTATATATCCAAATGATTGAGCGCTCCAGTCTTTTAATTGCAGGACAAAGCATATAAGAAGATATCATCGATTCTTAAAGAGGAGCTATGGATTCCGTATCTATGAATAACAAATCTACGCTATCAAGAGTTATGTCTCTAATGTACCGGTATGTATACTATGATAAAATATAGATGTAACCTTTGATAATCAAAAGACATAACTCATGACAAAAGGCTCACTATTCATTTTAAGATTAAGATACAACACATATGATTGTCTAAAGTGAATTGATTTGCTGAGACAGAATTATTAATCCAAATCAATTACACTTTATGTCCTGCTCTAACGCATCGTCACCTATAACAATACACCAATGTTTCTATTTGCGGAATCTATCTCCGATGGCCTAGACAAACCATTACCTATTAGGGATATAGACAACATAACAATCTTTGTATGAATAAAGCATCCAACTTTATTCCCTTGATTACAGATCTTATGATTTAGACCAACACCTTTAAAATTATGTCTTTTGCATAATCTGTCCATCATATGCCTCTTCTAAAGGTTTAGACTTACAGTTTCTAACTTAGTTAGCAGTATCAAACTTTAGTTTGCTTAACATACGTCCAACAAATATTAATTTAAGGAGGACAATATTTGGTGTATGAATAATAAATAAATTCTTTATTAATAAAAATGTCTTAAAAAACATATTATATTGTTACTCCTTAGGGCATACATGTCTAACGGTCTCCTACTTGCACTAAGTGAGTAAATATGACAAATCCCGCATCCTTATAGCTTCCACATGCTTCTCGAAAACTCTCGCAGTTAGTGTCTTTGTGAATGGATTAGCTAAATTGTCCTTAGATACGATTTTGCATACAACAACATACCCGCCCTCAACGAAGTCCTTTATCACATGATACTTCTACTGAATATGCTTACTCTTCTTGTGAAATCTTGGTTCCTTAGCATTAGTTGTATCTGTAGTGTTATCACAATACAACGATACTGCCTTATCCATACAAGGAACTACCTCAAGATCCCTAAGGAACTTCCAGAGCCGCATTCCTTCTTTCAAAACGTCACTAGCTGCCACATACTCGGCCTCCATTATTGAATCCGAAGTGCTATCTTGCTTGATACTTCTCCAAACAATGACACCGCTGCCTAGAGTAAACACAAAACTAGAAGTCGATCTCCTCGAATCTGAGCCAGATTGAAAGTCTGAATCAATATATCCTAGAGGTGTTAAATCCTCACCCAAATATACAAGCATAAACCCTTGAGTCCTTCTCAAGTGCTTGAAAATATGCTTGACTGCAACCCAGTGGTTTGGTCCTAGATCCGACTGAAATCGACTTACTATCTCGACCGTATAACTAATATCCGGTCGTGTGTAAAGCATGGCATACATGAGACTACCCACTGCAGAAGCATAAGGCACCTTTTTCATGTATTCTCTTTCTTCATCAGACTTTGGCAAGTCTTTCTTAGAAAGAGTAATTCCAAACTTAGATGGTTGCCTACCTTTCTTGGAATCCTGCATTGCAAGCCTATCTATGTAGCTTGCTTGGGACAAAGCCATCATTCTATTCTTCTTATTGTGAAAGATCTGGATACTGAGAATATAATTAACGTCACCTAAGTTTTTCATGTCAAACTACTTGGTCAACCATAATTTGATCGATGACAATGCCCCAACGTCATTGCCAATTAACAGAATGTCTTCGACATAAAGTAGTAGAAAAACCACCTTTCCATCCTTAATATGTTTGTAAACACATGGTTCATCCATATTTTGTTCAAACCCATAAGTCTTGATCACCTGATCAAATTTTATGTTCTAAGAACGAGAAGCCTACTTAAGTCTATAAATTGACTTTAGCAGTTTACAAACCTTACCTTCTTGACCTTTCGCCTTGAACCCGTCTAGCTGTATCATATATATGGACTCATCAAGATAGCCATTCAAAAAGGCCGTCTTGATATCCATCTGCCAAATCTTGTAGTCGAGAGCGATAGCTATGGACAAGAGAATGCGGATGGTGTTAAGCATGGCTATAGGTAAAAAGGTTTCCTCATAATCGATTCCTTCCTTTTTGCGTGTATCCCTTAGCTACTAGTCTAGCCCTATAGGTTTCAACCTCTCTATCCACTCCTTTCTTTCTCTTATAAATCCACTTACACCCTATGGGTTTTACCCCTTAAGGATGATCCACAAGTTCCCAGACCCGATTAGTTTCCATAGAGTTCATCTCTGCGTTCATGGCCTCTATCCATAGTTTCAAATCAACATCCTCCACAGCCTCTTCATAAGTGTAAAGATCCCTGTCATGTTCAACCGGTTCAGCCAAAAATGCCTCACCATTGAATATATCTCTTGGGTTGATGTCCGATCCTCCTCTATGCCGAAACCCCTTAGGTTATTGTTCGATTGGTTTTTCTACACTGATTGGAATAGTTTCATTTAGAACCATTGGATGATGGAATCACCTGCCAACTCCTCGACTACCACTTCACTTCAAGGCTTAAGGTTGTCAATGTAGCTTTCCTCATGGAATGTTGCATTAGTTGAAACCACGACTTTATTTTCTTTCGGGTAATAGAAATAACCTCTTTTAGTTCCTTTTGGATATCCTACAAACATACAAACTTTCAAGCATGCTTCCACCTTATTTGCTTCCTTATATAGGACATGAGCTAGACATCCCCATATGCAACTATGGTTTAAGGATATCTTCTTTCCCATCCACAACTCATGAGGAGTTTTAGGAACCAATTTTGAAGGCATATTGTTTAAAAGATAACATGCGGTTTATAGCACATATCCCCAAAAGGATAAAGGCAATGATGAATAACTCATCATGAACCTAATCGTGTCCAACAAAGTCCTATTCCTTCTCTTTGCTACGCTATTCTACTGTGGAGTGCTCGGTACAGTCAAATGGGATAAATTCCTATTCTCTGATAAGTGTTTCAAGAACTCATCAGAAAGGTATTTACCACATCGACTATCTGCTTGTCGAACTTCAAAATTTGACCTGCAGCTAGAGCCAACATTCTGTCCAGTGCTACCGCGATCGACCGCAGTATGTGTATCGCGGTTGACTGCGCTCTTACCCGGGCTGAATTTTTAGAAAATAATTTTAAGGCAATTTTCTAATTTTATTTTTAACAATTCAAAAATATAAAATTAGAGACTCAGGAAATACCTTTGGAACCGCTATCATTTAGCTTTTAGATCCGTCTTTACTCCGAATGCTTATTTAATTACAAAAATTCTTACAAATTTAAAATCAAATAATAATTCCTAGATGGTGATAATAGACCGCCATCTAATTACATTAAAAAATAGATACATATTTTAACCTATAAGGAACCATAATCAACACAAATTAATTAATTAATTAATAATTAAATAATAATTTAATCAACCATAATTAATTAATAACATTCACGATATAATCTCATGACAACATAAATATTTAGAAACCCTAGAGTGCCATCTCTCTAAAAAATTAAATTCAAGCATACAAGAGATTACGATCACATAATTTATTCATATAGCATAATCACAAACTTGTAAATTGATGTAAAAACCTTTGCTTGATACCAATTGTTGGACAAACAGTACGCAGTGAAATTTTAAATCAGAGTATTTTTCAAAACACAAGTTTGACATGCTATATGCATAAATTAACTAGATCTTACTAACCTTTGAACGCCGAAGAGCTCCTACAATCTACGAAGAGAAAAATATTTTAGAAAAGCCTCAACCAACTAGTCTTCTTTGCTATTCTCTATCCACGATCGAAATGCGTGTGGGCACACTTCGTACAGCTCTTCCCCTTAGTGACTCTCCTTCCAACCAATTGAGAAAACCCAGAACTAACGTTCGTGATTTGTGAACAATAGCTCTCAGGAAGTTTCAAAGACTCTCAGTCTATAGTGCTCACTCTTAATTTCTTAATTGATCTAAATAACTATGAGAACTTACTCTCTTTTTATAGAGGTCAGATTATGGATCAATCATTATTAGATAAGGCCTTAAAATTTGATTTTGGATCAGTATATGAGTCAAAATCCACATAATTAGATTTTGCCTCTAACTACCGCGGTCGACTACGCTTAGTATATCGCGGTCAACCGTGCCATCGTGATACCGAGTTCGAATCTAATTCAAACTCCTCTGGTTGATTTAATAAATGCTATCTCAACCAATTGGATAAATCCTATCTTATTAGTTCCAGGTACATTTCATAGAGCTTTAATTTTAATTCAAATAACCCAATAGAGAAGTTATTTGATTAAAATAGTCATATACAAATAAACCCATACAAATAAGATATTATCTACAATAATTCACCATGTTTATCTTAAACTAATTTACCAATTTAATTCAACCGATAAACAAACATGTTTATCTTGAATTAATTACAAAATTAATTTAACCGATAAACTAACATAAACTATTAAATCCAATTAACTTAAATTTTAGCCAATCTAATAATTTGACATAAGTCACCAATTTATTAGAAAAGAATAGGGTATCATTACAGGATTTATTATGAGCTTACAAGGGGGACCTAATGGACCTATATAGTTCAAGCTCTGGATAATTATAAAATCCAATATCCTAGATATATGTTTTATAATTATCAACTCTAACGCTACTTTACTACAAGCTTAAATTTACACTCTTGAACTATATAAAATTATGGATCCCAAATCGCTAAGTATCTATAACATATCATAATGTATCATATTCCCATAGGACATCTATAATTGAATTAAGGATAAATTTTATCTTATCTTTCTGATTATTTTTCTCTTACATTTCATTATCTCACCATTGAAAAACTTACCATCCAAAGATAGCATACTATTTGGTTACATCTATGTATCTAAATGGTTAAGTGCTCCAGTCTTCCAATTATAGGATAACACATATAAGAGAATATCATTCACTCCTAAAGAAGAGCTATGGATTCCTTATCTATAAATAACAAGCCTACGCTATCAAGAGTCATGTCTCTAATGTACTGGTATCCATACCATCATAAAATATGGATGTCACTCTTTGGTACATCAAAAGACATAAGTCAAGACAATAGGCCCACTATTCATTTTAGGATTAAGATATAATACAAATGATTATCTAAAGTGAATTGATTTGCCAAGGCAGAATTATTAATCCAAATCAATTATGCTTTATGCCCCAATCTAATACATCGTCACCTATGACAATGCACCAATGTTTCTATTCACGGAGTCCACCACTGATGGCCAAGACAAACCATTTCCCATTAAGAATATAGACAACATAACAATCTTTGCATGAATAAAGCGCCCAACTTTATTCCCTCGATTGCGGATCTTATGATTTAGACCACCACTTTTAGAACCATGTCTTCTGCATAATCTATCCACATATGCCTGCTTCTAAAGGTTTAGACCGACAATCTAAGACTTTAGTTTGCTTAACATACATCCAACAAATATGAATGTAAAGAGAACAATATTTAGAATATAAATAATAAATAAATTCTTTATTGATAAAAATGTCTTAAAAAACATATTATATTTTTACTTCTTAGGGCGTACATGTTTAACAAAGAAGGCATCCTTAAACCATTTTTGCATATGGAGATGTCTGGCCCATGTCCTGTATAAGGAAGCGAATAAGTTGGAAGCACATTTAAAAGTTTATGTGTTTGTAGGATATCCAGAAGGGACTAAAGGGGTTATTTCTATAACCCAAAAGAAAATAAAGTCATAGTTTCAACAAATGCAACATTCCTTGAGGAAAGTTACATGAACGACTTTAAGCCTCGAGGTAAAGTGGTATTCGAGGAGTTGGGGAGTGATTCAATCACTTCAGGAGTTCCAATAGAAACCAATCCAATTAATATAAAAAAACTAACTGAGCAACAACCTAAGAAGCTTCGGCATAGTGGGAGGATCGTATATCAAACTGAGAGGTATTTGTACAATGGTGAACTTTCTTGGCTGATCCAGTTGAATATGACAGGGATCCTTACACTTTTAAAAAGGCTATGGAAGATGTTGATTCAAAACTCTGGACAGATGCCATGGACACTGAGATGAAGTCTATAAAGACTAATCGGGTCTGGAAACTTGTAGATCTTCTCGAAAGGGTAAAACCCATAGAGTGTAAGTAGATTTATAAGAGGAAAAGAGGAGTAGATGGGAAAGTCAAAACCTATAATGCTGGACTAGTAGCTAGGGATACACACAAAAAGAAGGAATCGATTACAAGAAAACCTTTTCACCTATAGCATGCTCTAGTCCATTTGTATTCTCTTATCCATAGCTGTTATTCTTGACTACGAGATTTGGTAGATGGATGTCAAGACGACCTTTTTGAATGGCTATCTTGATGAGTACATAAATATGGTATAACCCGTTCTTGGAACATAAGATTTGATTAGGTGATCAAGACTTATAGGTTTGAACAAAACATGGATGAACCATGTGTTTATAAACACATTAAGGATGAGAAGGTGGGTTTTCTATTGCTCTATGTAGATGACATTGAAACACCCGTTATTTTAACGGGTATGATTTTGTAAAATCATATGAATAAAATATCACTTTAGTATTTTTATTAAGTCTCCGTAGTAAATATTTAAAACCTACCTATCACTCATCACTTCTACCAAACTTGTCCCGCTACATTAATGCTCAATTAAGTATCCTCCTTCTCATTTGGAGACATAAAATTAATTCACCTCAACTACTTACAGACATAGAATTAATTAACTTCAACTATCAGGAGACATTGATATATTTTCTCAACCACCTTTTTAATGCTTCCTTCATCTTCTTCCACAACTTGCCCCATTTGCCCCCTCAATTATGTTGGCATTATTTGCTAAAAGTCTCCATGGGAGACATGATAATATTTTCTTTTAATGCTCATTTGTTTCTTCCTACAACTTTTCCCATAAACCTACAATTATCTCCTGCTCCTCAATTATTTTGATGCCTGTTTATTCAACCATCACCACTCTCTTCTCTAGTTTCTCATTCTCTCATTTCTTACTTCAATTTATAGCTAAAGACGCAAGGCATAAAGCTCTCTTTGTAGCCAAATAACTATAATTTTTAGCCATGTTTGAAGCCGCTTTGGAGTCAATTCAAGCTTGATTTTTAACCCAAACTTTGGTATTTTTCAAAGGAGTTTTGAGGTAGGTTTTCTTTAATTCAAACTTGGCTTTAGTATGTATTTTCTTCATATTTAATGCATGTTTTCCTCATTATTTGCAGGAAAGGCTAGAGATATAGTTTGATGATGATTTTGGTATAAAACTCATGAGAATATATTTATTATGATTATATAATGCATGCTGCCTATTTTGGAATGATTTTGGAATTTTGAATGAGATAAAATGCTTTGGGTTTAAGAAAAACTTAACATTCCATAAACCTTGTATTATCTCTATGGGCAGTGGCTCTTTCTTGAAATTCTGGGATTAGATGAAAATGAATTTTGTAAATTGGTTTACATATTTTAAAAGTAGACATTCTAAGCTTTCCAACGAACTATCATGAACCTAAATCGGAGTTATATTTTATTTTTTATGAATTTTTCAATTCTCGGGTTGGAAACTAGTAAACCTACTAGTAGCAGTATACCACCCGTCTACCTTAAGTAGACTACTTAATAACCCATGTGCTAATTGTAGATAGTGAACCCAACTTTGCTCACCTTCTAATCCCTGAATGTCTTACAACCTTTCTGAAACGATCCTAAGTGATTTATGAATCTTATTAGAGACTAAAATATATAGATTTACACTTAATTCATTTATGGATGTGGTTATATGTTATGCTTTCATTTTAATTGCCCTTATGCACACCTTAGGATCAAGGGTGTGTGGAGCTTACGTTAATTAAATTTTTGAGATTAAAAGATTGTTGCGAAGCTTGGAAGGTAGGGATTCTATTACTCATCTTTTGTAAGGTTTTTATGGAATTAAAATTGATTGTTTTACCGCAAGATATATGTATCTATGTTGAACTGCTATTATATGAGAATCACATATGAAACTATGACATGAACTCGCCCTGTATTGATTAACAAGGAACATAATGAATTAACATATGTTGTTATAAATTAGGAAGCATGGTTAGGAAAATTGACTCTATAAATAATGATTAAACATTGAGAAATGGTGAGACGTGAAAAGGACGGCGGTTACATCCTTGGGCACTGATACCCTAAAAGGTAAAATAGGGGGGAGGTGATGATGCTCCATTAGGTCGAAAGTCCTAGAACGCACTGTACAGGAATCGACTTGGTGAGGACTCGGGGCTTGATGTCCCCTCACTGGAATACCCTCGGAATGTTTGGAGGGTGGCCAAGCATGCCCATTTGGGTTTCGATAAGTGGAGTGTTACTTTATTTAATGTGGATACCTAGGAATAATGATGAATTGTAATATTTGTATATATGTATAAGTGTGAAACTTGGTAATGGTTAACTATGGTATCCATGAAATATGATCATAATAAACCTCATAATCTGGTATATGATGTAAATTAACTAACCATGCAGTTTTAATGTGGTAATGAATAAACCTTAAGGTGAGTAATGATTTTTTCTACTGAGCATGTCGATGCTCATCCGTATTATATTTACATCTCTCAAGTGGAACCCAGTGCAACTTATCTAACGAGGAATAGGCAACAACACTGTTGATTTCGTGTTGGAAGATCTTTGTTTAACTGTAACTCATCTAGATTATGTAAGATTTACATTTCTTTTGTGATGGCTGTGTTAAGTTATTTGAAAATTGTACTATGATGATGATGACTGTATTTTAAATATTTGGTGCTACACTAAAAACTGTGGTTTGTATTTTAAATGTTTATTTTTATTTTTATTTTTGTTTAAAGACCCATGGGCACTGTTTAATGGATTTACATAATATTGAATCTAAACTTATTTTTACTTATTCAATACTGCTAACCCCCACGTAGGGGCGTTATAATTTAGTAAAAATTAGAAAAAAGTAATTTTAGTTTTTTAAAAAGTTTCACGAAGTAATTTTAGTTTTTTAAAAAGTTTCACTTTTTAGGGGTATTTTGTGTATGATTTAAAAAAAAAAAAAAGAGGATGTTTTGGGCATAGCCATGATAAGAGGAGCAAAAGTGGTCTTTTAAAAACATAACGAGTATTTTGAATATTTTCTTAAAAAATTTGTATAAAAACTAGAAATTTGTATATGGTAAACTATAGTTTTGTTATTAGATTAAATTAAAATCATTTCGAAATTAGATAGAATTTGCTGAAATCTGAATAGCTTAATATGTTTTTTTTTAATTAAAACACATAGAAAGATAACACACTAAAATCCTTTCAAAATCAAATAAATACAATAGAATTTGTTGTGCTTCAACAGTCTTTTGATCAACGAAGGCCTCCAAGAGTAAATAACTCCATGACACATAATAGGCTCTAGTACGTGACCCGCTGACAGAGGATCTATGGACACTTTATCGAAAGTGCACTTCTTTCTGTCAAATATATGACTTGTTCCAGAATGGCTCCACAAGTATATATCTTACTTAATTGGAGGCTTATTTTATGTAACACGACATTAAACAAATTCTTTTCTTTCTTGTCAGAAAGGAAATATTTCATTTTGAACTCTCAGGCATCTCAATTACGTCAAAACTACAGTAAGAACGCCTTAATTGAAACTACTTGCATTGGCCAAACCAAAGATAATAATATTAATATAAGTAGAAATAAAAGTACCTCAATTTTATAAAAATTTTAAAGAAAATATCAATATTGGTAAAAATTTTGATAAAAATTACAAAAATTTTATATTAAATATATCTCTAATACTTTAGAATACAATAAATATTAAAAAAAACATAAATAAACATGATTTATATAATAAACTCTATACATAATATATTTGTCAATACTAAAAAGAAGTTTCATAAAGCTCAAACATTATTAGGATTCTATCTTGATTCAAACAATATTAGTGTTATGACATGTTATTTGAGTAGTGCTGAATATAGTTATGAATATACCACATATAGGATTCTTGAATTCTTCATATTGTACTTCCATAAATGAGATATTGTGAATTATCTCAATTGTTTGACTGAGATAGTGCCAGTATGCTCAGATAAGGATAATTAAAAATTCTATAACCATCATACTTTTCAAGGTCTTGTTGTATCAATAATAAGCATGAGGAGCCTCATTGAAAGAGCTATTATAATTGGATCTTATATTCATTGATTGTAAACTCATAGAAATATTTATTCATTGAAAGTATAAAATACTAATAGATTATTTAAAGGAAAAAAAAATCTATTGAATTTTGCAATTTTTATTACAAAAATTTGGTTGAGATTTCCACGGTATGTATCAAAAATTTTGTATAAAATACACTACAAGTTTTCCTATATCAATATTTTCACTGATATTTATCGATATTTTTGATTTTTTTCAATATTTTGTCGAAATTGATTTTACATTGAAAAGATATGTCGGTGCCTTGAAATTTTTGAAATTTAGCCAAAATTTACTTTTTATGCGGCAAACTTAATAGTGAAAGTTATCCTCTCAAAAAAAAATGTTTAGTTACAAAATCCACTACAACCTGGACTATTTTTATCATTGTTTTAATTCTCACTATTAATTTGCAATGGACATTGATGAAAAACTGGAAACTTGGAAGGTCAATTTTTTTGTTGCAGCAATATTTTCATGGAGCTGGACTAAAGAAAGATATCCATATGTACTTTTTTTTTAATCTTTCTAGTTTCATCAGGAACAAAAATTTTTGTAGAATAATTCCTTTACCTTTTTGTCCTAGAGAAATAATTTCTACACCTTGCAACTTTTTTTCAGGACTTCGCTGCTCATTTGATGGTTGAGTTGGAATTATATTTTATGGTTTTAACTAATTTGTGGTTCAAATTTTACGAAAAAAATACTATTATAATTTTAGTTAAAATCACAAAATATACTTAAATTGTGTTTCCAAAGGAGATTCTTCAACAACTATACAATTTTTCTCATGAAATAAAGGAAGACGAGTTTTGAGATTTTCCAGCAGGTGCCAGTTGGAAAACAGGGAGCCTGCAAAATTGGCCGGCCTGGAAGTTGCAGCAACCTTCTCGTTTGTCAAAATGTCATTTTTTTTTTCTTTCTTCAAGGACATTCTGTCAAATAAATCGAATCCCACGACGTCAGATGGGGATCATCAACAAAGGCCCCCTCCAATCCTCCAGTTACATATGGAATCCAAAGCGATCTGAAACCCCCTCTGGATTCCCAATGGGACCCACCTTAATTGTATCAAGTCACCAAAAAAAAAAAAAAAAAAAGCAAAAGCGGTTTTTTTCTCTCTCTATCTCTGAGTCGTCATTTTTGGACCGTTACGAATTGGGATCATCTTTTAATTATTCAAAACAAAAAAAAACTCAAGAAGAAGAAAATACCGATACCATTAATGATCAAAATCCGAACCTCAAAATCATCATAAACAGTGGCAGAAACCAACGGCTCTTTAGTTTTACAGCAAAACACCCACCACCCAAACCCGGCTTTTCAATCTCTTCTCCATTCTCTCGACCCAATTTCTCTTATCGTCTCTCAGAACCAAAACCCTGACTCAGAAGAACAACCCCTACAATTGAAGCTCATAACTGAGAGCTTCATCATGGAAAGAGGTCCACGCTACAAAGCCTACGCTGAGCTCAGAGAATCAAAGCTTAGAATGAAGAACTCTAGACTCCACAAACCAGAAGAAGAAGAAGAACTAGGATTGAATCCGACATTGACACCACCGCCACTGAAGAAACAGGTTATGTTTCAGAGCAACTTGGAGACCAAACGCAAAACGTCTTCTTCTTCGGCGGCGGGGTCTGTTGTGGCTCAGTCGGTGCCTGACTTCTCCTCCATGCTGAGGAAAGAGAATCGGACGCCACCGCCGCCGCCGCCGCAAATAATGACTCCGCCGGCTACGAGCTTGTCTAGAGTAAAGTCTTTGTCCAATTCGAGAGGAAGTAAGTCGGCGAATTCTGGAGACAGTAAGAGAAATTTGATGATGGCAAGGAAGAGCTACGCAAGTCTTGAGGAGTTGAAGGGATCCTCTTTGGCTGCGGCGAACGCCGTTAATGTTGAGACCAAAGGTGGAGGAGGAGGGAGAAGAGTTTTGGGTTACAGACCCTTTTGAGTGGGGTTGTATTTTATGATTTGTTTCTTCACGATTCAACTTGTTTCTTGGTGGGACTTAATTTCTTTTTCTTTTTTTTTATTTGTTCTGATTTGAGAGAGTTTGATTTACCATACCACTGCAACATGAGTCTGGGTTATATATAATACAGTAATGAAGGAAATGATTCATTTTGTTAAGGTGATGTGTTTCCGGATTCGGGGTTTGATCATTTGGTGGTAACACCAAAGAAATAAGAATAAGCAGTTGCATTTAATTCGCTCACGCATCATAACAAGGCAATAAATTGCATGGGTTTTGATACTCCTACTTTTAGGTTCAGGGATTTATTTATGCCATTTTTGGAGGAGGGACGATCAATGTCGACATAAAACATATATAATCATGGTAAAAAATTGTGAAAATTTCGGTCAAGATTTCGGGTTTTGGGAAGTGGCTTTATATCTTTTGATCAAATAAACAACGTTAAACATTTGAACAAAATTTCAAAGAAATATCGATTTTCGTAAATTTAGAATGTAATTTGAACAAAATTTCAGAAAATATCAAAAAATGGAAAAATAGTAGGCAATTCCACTTGTAAAAATTAAAGTAAAAAGAGTAAATTCTTTTTAAAATGTTACTCGATAAAAATCAAAGAACAACATAGATTAAAATCTCCACAAGACTAAGATAGATAATTTTATTAAGTGAAAATTTCGTCATGAGCTGAATTTACTTATTTTATTAAATGAAAACCTCAGTCATTTTCTCAAGGTTTGAGAAAATGACAGAAAACCTCTGTCATTTTCTCAAGGTTTGAGAAAATATAGCGACATATTTTGAAAATTTGAGACAAAATAACAAAGTGATATAGTTTTGAGGAAAATGTAGTTAAAAAACTTAGAATAATGTCCAAAAACTAATAGAATTAAAGAGAAGAAGGTTCCATACTAACGGAATAAAATTTAAGAAGACTAAATGCTATATTTTAAAAGTTAAGAACAAAATAATATAAATGACATAGTCTAAAGACAAACATAAAAATAATTTTATATAATTGATACTACTCAAATAACATTTCATAACACAGTATTATTTGAATCAAACTTCATAACCATATTTGAGCCTTGTACAATTTCCTTTTATATTGAGCAATCTATTATGAAGGAAATTTCTGTATAAAATTTATTTATATATATGTATATATTTAAGTTATTCTATCATAAAATATCATAAATATATTTTAATATAAATTTTATATTTTTCGTAATTTTCTCTAACGCTTCCCTACCACAATATCTTCACCCTTTCGTATAATATAATACTACTATATGCTTTTTTGCATGCATTCAGGAATCAAGAACTAGTGCAGCTTTGACATTATTGAACTACTTTGTACAATAATGTCAAAGCTGTACTAGATTGAACTAAGTTCATCTAAACAATCAATTGGCATAAAATCAACACATATTCAATATTATTCTAATTGATTTTGTTTCCTTTATTAGCTAGAATTAGTTGTCTGATTTATTTTTAATTGATTGTACAAATTGTATAGTTAACTATCTAAAAATAGCCACATGTATCCTATATTTATACCCCTAAGATATATGAAATTTTTAATTCAGCCAAGTTATTATTTTGGTACCAAAGCTAGGTTGGCAAAATATCTCCTTTGTTTTTTTTTTTTTTTTCTGGCTGAAACCCTCTTTGTTTTCTGGTTGAAACCCTTTTTTTTTTTCTCACACCATGTCTGAGAAAATTGATAGCAAGAAGCCACCCACGGTGACCATTCATGAAACATCTTTTCCAACAATTTCTATTAAATTAGATGGTTGAAATTATCGTGTCTGGTCTCAAGTTATGGAGATGCATATTGTTGGCAAAAAAAGAAGGGGTACATCACAGGAAAAAAGGCTGCACCTGCAGAAGATGATCCACGTTTTGACGAATGGGAGGCCAAAGACGCTCAGGTTAAGTCTTGGCTAATTAACTCCATGAGTGATAAACTAATGTCACATTTTGTGCAATGTGGAACAGCCAAACAGGTTTGGGATGTAGTCAAGAGGAGTTATCTTGATGTCTCAGATTCTTCTCAAGTCTATGAATTGATGAAGAATTCTTTTCAATCACGCCAAGTTGGTCGGTCTCTTATAGAATATTACAATGAATTAAACTCCATATTCTTGGAGCTTGATTATCAGAGGCCTAATAATATGATGTGTCCCACTGATATTGAGAAACAAAGAAAGCGTACGGCAGAGGAACGGGTTTATATATTTCTTGCAGGTCTTGATCACAATCTAGATCAGGTCAGTGGTTGTGTGTTGGCCATCTCTCCTTTACCAAGCCTAGAGGAAGCCTATTCGCAAGTTCGTCGTGAAGAGCAAAGACAACTCACCATGGGAACGGAAGATCGATCGGAAGCTTCAGCCCTAGCTGCCCAAAAGAACAACTCTAGGCCAGCAACTCTTTTTCCTTCTTCCACCTCCTCTTCTCGTTTCCGCACTTACTGTAATGGCACAAGGCATACAGAAGATACTTGCTGGAAGAAGCATGGCTATCTGGAGTGGTACAAACTCAAGCAAGCTGAAAAGAAAAATAAGAAATCTGCACAGGTTGTTGTCACAGATACTTCTCCATCTTCTGCTTCTCATGTAACTCGGGTATCTCTTGAGGAAGGTAAATCTGGTTTGGCTTTCATTTCTGCTGCCAATGACACTTGGATTATTGATTCAGGAGCTATGGATCACATGACTAGTAATTCTTCATTGCTTGACTCTCTAATTCCTTCTCCGGTTGAGTTTGTCCATGTTGTTAATGGGACTCCTATGCCAATCTTAGGAGCCGGGAATGTCTCATTTTCCTCCACACTTCCTATGTTCTTTGTCCTACTTGCACCTAACCTTTCTAATAATCTCCTTTCCATTAGCAAGATTACCAAAAATCTTAATTGTTTTGTAACCTTTCATTCTAAACATTGTGTATTTCAGGACAATCTTACGAAGATGACGATTGGCATTGGTAAGGAGAGAGGGGGTCTTTACCACGTAGAAGGGGCAAAGGAATTGCAACCGAAAACGGATCACAATGTTCAAGTAGCAAGGAAAACATCTAATAGAGAAAAAATCATGTTGTGGCATTGTCAGTTGGGTCATCATTCTTTTGTCTATTTAGAACGCTTGTTTCCTCAGTTATTTAAAAGTGTTCCAGTTTCTAGTGTACGATGTGAACAATGCATTTATGCTAAAAATCATCGTGTGACTTTCAAAATAAGTCTCAATTAAAGTCCAGTTCCTTTTGTTCGTGTTTTTACAGATGTTTGGGGTCCTTTTTCTATTCCTTCTGCCTCGGGTCACAAATATTTTGTGTCTTTTATTGATGACTGTACTAGAGTGAGTTGGGTATATTTGCTAAAATCTAAGCATGATGTTTTGCATGTTATTCCTCAATTCTCAAAAATGGTCGCCACACAATTTGATGCGCAAGTTAAGGTTTTTCATTCTGACAATGGTCGTGAGTTTGTAAATCAGTCTCTCGCTAATCTATTCCAAGAAAATGGAATCCTCCACCAAACAATGTGTACATACACACCACAACAGAACGGCATAGCAGAGCGTAAAAACTGCCACATTCTAGAAGTGGCCCGGGCTTTATGCTTTACTATGCGTGTTCCCAAACTTTTCTGGGCTGATACCATCATGACTGCTGTCTTCCTCATAAACCGAATGCCTGCATGTGTTATTGACTATCAAACACCTTTGCGAATGTTATCCCAGTTTCACTCTATTCCTTCTGCTTTGAATCTTTGTCCAAAAGTTTTTGGTTGTGTCTGTTATGTTCATATCCATTCTCATCTAAGAGACAAACTTGATCCTCGTGCTCTTAAATGTGTCTTTCTTGGTTACTCTAATTCCAAAAAGGGCTATAAATGTTTCCACCCTTCTTTAGGAAAACACTATGTCTCTATGGATGTTTAATTCTGTGAGCGTGAGTCTTACTTTTCTGGGGATGTGTCCATGGTTCCTCTTCATGGGGAGATTAATAGTAAGGAAGAGGAAAGATTGTGGTTAGAAGAAAAGAGGTGGTGGATTTCAAGTAAGGGGGAGAACACAATTGATTCACCTAATCCGGATAATGGGAAGTTATATATTCCAAATGTTGGAGAGAATTTGGATGATTTAGATTTGCAAAAGGCTGAGTTCGAACCTGAAGAAAGGAGGGAAAGACCAGACAGATTTTTTCAGCAACGTTATACAAGGAAGAACACATATGCAGCTGGTATGCCTCCTCCAGGTCCCAACACTCCTCTCAATGATATTACCATGCCATCGGATGACTCTTCCGAGATTAATTCTGAGGTACTAACATCCTCACCTTTAACACCTGAAACTGCTGCCTTGAATCCTCAAGTTGAACATGGTAGGAGATATCCCCTTCGTAGTCGTAAGGAACCGGACAGGTTTGGCTTCTCGAAAGCATCCTCTAATGTTGTCTATCCCATTTCTAATTTTGTTTCTTATCACCGTTTGTCTAAGGCTCATCTAGCTTTTGCACTTCAGTTGTCTTTTGTGTCTATTCCTAGTCATGTTTAGGAAGCCCTTGAAGATCCTAAGTGGAAATCTGCTATGGTAGAAGAAATGAAGGCTCTCCAGAAAAACTCTACTTGGGAGATGGTTGAACTTCCCCTAGGAAAGAAGATAATAGGATGTAAGTGGGTTTTTTTAGTGAAATAAAAGCCAGATGGGACAATTGACAGATACAAAGCTAGGTTGGTTGCCAAGGGATACACTCAGACTTATGGAATTGACTACCAAGAGACCTTTGCTCCTGTGGCCAAGATGAACACGGTTAGAGTCATACTTTCTCTTGCAGTCAATCTGGATTGGTCAATAAAACAATTTGACGTAAAAAATGCCTTTCTTCATGGTGATCTGTTCGAAGAGGTGTATATGGATCCTCTTCTGGGATTTACTCCAAAAATAGGCAAAGTATGTAGACTAAAAAAGGCCTTGTATGGATTAAAGCAGTCACCAAGAGCCTGGTTTGGCAGGTTGAGTTATGCTATGAAGGAGTTCAACTATAAACAGGCTATGGCAAATCACACTCTTTTCTATAAGAGAGATGGTGATGATATTACTTTGCTTATTGTTTATGTTGATGACATGATTGTTACAGGTAGCAGCCCTAAAGAAATGGAGAACCTCCAGAGACATTTGGCCAAAGAATTTGAAATGAAGGACTTGAAAACTCTAAAATATTTTTTGGGCATTGAGGTTTCTCGGTCCAAGCGTGAACTTTTCCTCTCACAATGGAAGTATACATTGGACCTCTTGATTGAGACTGGTAACTCTGCTTGTGAATTGATAAATACTCCTATTGAAGTAAACCACGGTCTGTCAATCTATCTCGATCAGATTCCAACAAATAAAGAAAGATATCAGAGACTAGTGGGGAAGTTGATCTATCTAACCCACACAAGACCTGATATATCTTATGCAGTTAGCATTGTGAGTCAATTCATGCATAACCCAAGCAATCAACACATGAGTGCAGTGAATCGTATCCTAGCCTACCTAAAGTCTTCCCCAGGTAAAGGAATTATGTTCTCCAAACATGGACATCTAGACATTGAGGGATACACAGACTCTGACTTTGCAGGGTCCAAATTGGATAGGAAGTCCACGTCTGGATATGTGTCATTTGTAGGAGGCAATTTGGTGACCTGGAGGAGCAAGAAAAAAAGTGTGGTCTCATTGAGCAGTGCAGAAGCTGAATATCATGCTCTTCATCATGCAATCACAGAACTTACTTGGCTAAGAATTCTTTTAAGCGATATCGGATTTGGTCCTAAGAAGCCAATGGTACTCTTTTGTGATAACACAGCGGCTATTGAGATTGCAAACAATCCGGTACAACATGATAGTGTTAGTGATGTGCCCTAGGCCAATTATGTAATGACCACATATTGACTTCATTACATTTGCATTTTATTAATAAAGAGGCATTTTCATTATTATTATTATTATTATTTAATGAATAGTTAATTCTGCCTAAGGTCATCAAGTATGTGACTTGATAGTAAAACTCTTAGGTGAAAATTGAATTATATTCTCAATTATCCCTAGTCGATCATTATTATTGGGATAATAATGAATGAAGACTAGTATGAAGTTTGACTAATGATTATGTTTTACTAATCATGCGTATGAGATACTAAGTCAACTCATAGATACATATTTAAGAAATGATGTATTGGATCAACTCGCTATGAAAATACTACATGGGTAATTGTCATAAGTGATTCTCATCACAATAGTATTATCC